>JAPDSC010015143.1:800254-811147 GCA_026290005.1 Latrodectus geometricus | reverse complement strand
AAAAAAGTACATCATTGGAAACGACAGTACTACACTCATTTTAATCGTTAAAATATGTCCCCTCATAGACAGAAGTTACAGTTAGAAATAAATATGATCTAGTATCTATAATATGAATATAATCATAGAATGTTCGAAAGATTAAATTTTTCGATTTAAATTTTACTTGGAATCAACGAAAATTTCTTATTTAAATTTTGATATGATGCTATTATTTCGATTATTGATTATTTTGATCATATTTTTAAATATTATAACATAAATTTGTAAATATTTTTTCATAAATTCAGAGATGATTGAATCGTAAGTATACTCTCACGTGTTTAATTAGATAAAAATCTTCTTCAATGTTCATGTATTTTAGTTCAACATTTAATTTATAATTTAATTTTAAAATTTGCTCCTTAAGAGATTATTTTTGTGATGATTTTTTTTTGTTCATATTCTTCTAAAGAATAAAGTCATTAAGGTGTTTTATAAGATTTACCGTAGCATTATTTTATATGTTACTGTTACAAAAGCTATCGACTGAAAAAAGAACTTAATGTGACACAAAAACAATAAAAAGTTAAGAGTTCTTTTGTCTACAATGTAAATTAAGCATACATTTAAACTATAGTTCAAGAATGAATTTTATAATTGTGACATGATTATCTAAATTTATATAATTTCCTGAAAAAAGATTTATACGTAAAATAAAGAATTAATTCATCCACTACTTTAAAATCTTAATTAATTAAAACTAACTAATTTAATTAGAATAATTAACTTAAATTGCTCTAAAAGCTGAAATAAATATTTTTGTTGAATCAATTGCAAGAGCAATTATTTTGTTTCAATAGATTCCAATTAAATTTATATAATACATTTATAAAATTCCATTATTACATATAGCTTTATATAATGAATGAAATATATCGCAGTAAGCAAACAAATGGTAAATAATTATTGCCAGCAACTACTTTATAATTATTTTTAAAATGGAACATTTTTTTGGAAAATTATGCGAAAAAATTTCTGATTAGCTATAATGTGTATTGAAATGATGAAGAATAATTTATCTCAAATATATGTACATAAATTGAATATAGTGAATTGTGTGAGCAGAATTTGAAAACATAGTCTATTTTATACACTTGATACGAATGGTCTTATTACAATGTTTTGTAGAGAAATAGAAATCGATGCAATAAAACAAAATAACAAAAAATTGTTTTTTAATATAAAGGAAAAATGAGATGAAAGAAACATACTTAAATTCTATAGAGAGTTTGCATGAAAATGTAAAGATTTGACAAATTTCTTTACTTTTCAACAAAATGTTTTTTAATACTTTAAAGATTAAAGTAATTTTCTGAGTAATTTCATGTTTTCTATCAATAATATTTCTTATTTTATAATGCTTTAAATTACCACATTTCATATATTAGTATCTCTAATAACCTATTTCGAGAAATGCTGTATCTTCTAATTTTATATTATGTTTAGTTTTTACAAATACGGAAGTTATGCTTAATAAGTGAATGGGTTTAGTAATTATTTTTTTTAGCAAATATCCTTTTTAAATATTCTTATGCAATTTCCTTCCTACAGCCTAATGTTTTATTATAAATATATTAAAATGAGAAGATGAGAAATATTTTAACTCATACCATGAAAAGTTAAAAGTAGTAATATTATTTATTTTTAGAATATTCGTAAGGAATATCTACTGATGATATGAGCTTGAGTTTTTTTTTTCTTTTTTTTTTCAAATCAATTAATACGAACATAATATACTAAATATTCTCATATATGAATTTTACCCACTTTATAAAAAGATCAATGTTAGCTCAATTAACCATTATTTTACAAAAAATTCCACTCTTAATTAAATTAGTCAGATATAATGTATTGAATTTGATTATATGCTCATGTGAGAAACACAATGATTTTAAAAACAATGACAAAGAGGAGAAAAATTAACATACATTAGGTTGCTCCAGTAATCTCTAATGAACTGTTTAATCCTTTAAAGCGTTAAAATATAAAGAACACATAAAACTTTAACATCGCTTAACGCTATAAATAGCAATATCCGATACGAAAATATTGATTACTCCATAAATGAATATTTTATGTGCAAAAACATGCCTCCTCCGATAATCAAGGTTATAATTTATGGCTTCTTAACTCTTTGCAAATGGAAACCGATTGTCAAATATAATTTCATTGACCGTTATTATCTGCAGAACGGACATTAATTAATGTCAGCTAATGTTTAATGTATATAATCAATTAATTTAATATAAAATTACAAATTCATTTTATGTGAAGGATAAGTAAACTACAGGAATATCTGAGTCAGATTAAAAGCATTAAAATTTTCATTAGGGGCTTTTTTTAATTTATGACATTTTGAAACATTAGGAACGTCGTAAATTATTTTTTCAATATATTGTCATCAAACTTAAATAATCCATAAACCTGCACGCCACATAAAAATATAGGGATGTATATTATGTTTCTTCTTATATATATATATTTCAATTAGTCAATAATTAGTATACATCTCAGTTATTGATTATTAATTTTTCAAAATAGCTCAAAAGAGGTAAAAAGCTAATTTTAATTATTTGAGATTAAGAAAAGTACCTTAAATGTTGGAGACTATATTATATTGTTGTTAAACAGATTTACACTTTTAAAATATATTTTCATTTACATTTTTAAGTTAAATTTTTTCCGATAGCTTTTAAGCAAAAATATTTTTCAATAAGAATTAAAAATTCAAATTTTCTATATAATATATATGACATTATACTTGCATTGAAAAGATTTTGTCAATATTCTTCCTTTTTTAAAAATTGCAGTTAAATTAGTAATTTATTTAGGTGCTTTACTATTTTTATATCTGCTTACTAGATGTTTTATTTAAAATGTAAAATTGTAAAGCTAATATTTCTGCATTTATATATTATTCAAGCAATAAATTAAATCATAGTTTTGAGTATTTAAAAATATACTACATCATTTACTACCATCACCAAAATCGTTTGTTTTAAAAATAGCTAATGAAAAATGTACCAAAATAAGCATGTAAACTATTAAAAAATATCAACCATTTCATGAATTGATAAAATAATTTTTATTTCCTTTCATTAGTTAATTTAACGCAATGGAAATAAAAACCGGAGGTCTAATTATAGTGCTTTCAAGGCACAAGTCCTCTTGCAGGACAAGGTCGACTCGTTCTTTAATCTCTTCAGTGGGTTGATCAAACTGAGTATCAAATATGCTTGGAAGTTAAAGCAGGAGGGTTTTGCATTAGCCTGATCACCTTAACAGGAACATGTACCTTAGCCCCCAGTCATGAAAACAGATATAGGCATAGTAGGCTTTGGCTTCCATGTGTCTTGTCGTGACTCTGTTTTTAGTTTAAAAAAAATAAACAAGATGATTTCTATATTATTTTAACTGAATTTAATTGAAACATATACTATATAGGATGAAAATTCGTTATATAGCACTTAAGTTTTTTATTTTAAAGTGTAACCACAACTTCGTTTTATTGTCAAGCATAAACATTTTAACGAGCATATTACTAACCGAGAATTCCTAGAAGTCGTATAATATACTCGCAACAGAAGTATGGCAAAAATTAATCTATAAATACTTCTAAATACACGTTAAATAATGACTGATTGCAAGCCTGTTATATTCTGCGCTTAAACAAAAACTAAAAATTGATAGTATTAATTCCACGGCTGTGATGATAAGCACGTTATCATAATCATAATTAGAGTTAGCTGAGAACGAAAATTTATTTTTGACTCTTCCGTTATTAAATAACGAGTACATATTAAAGACTTTATTTTAGAATAAAAGGATTTCTGAATGAAACTCAAGTAATTTTGAAAATAATTCGGAAAACCAAAAGGGATTTATCATGAAATGGCAAGTTTAATCATTGTAATAAGCATTTTACATTTGAACTATCTTACTATTTGCTTACAGGTTGGTTAATTTATTTCAATTCTAATTTATTCATTTCAATTTACAATTCTTGTTATTACTACACTCCGAATTTGAATTTACCTAATGTAAAGATTACTAAATATGTCAGGAAATGTTTTTAAAAAAATATGAGATATGATGTAACACTAAATTGTTGTGTTTGTTAAATTACTAATTGTAGTCATATTGATTTGGAGAAGAAAAACGATTCAGTTGAAGAAACATTACCCATGGAATTATCAGAATTCTTTTAAACAATTTTTTAAATGAAAATTTAATGAACTTTTATGAGTTTATTTCTCCTTAGGAATAAATAAACTCATAAAAATTGTCTTATAAAACAGAAATATTTTCTGGAATATTGTTTAAATAAAAAAGTAACATAAATATCAGCACATTATATTACGATAGTTACAAAAGATTGCTTATATGATAATTATTCCAACATACATGTATGAATTCATATATTTATTTGCCTGTATAAACAGTTACAAAATTTATATTTAAATAATCCATTGTGATATCAACCGAAATTGTCTAGACTGTGTGAGGTTACTAAATTATTATAATCTATAGTTTGTGATGATGACATTCTTTAAGAGAAATATTAAGATGATAATGTTATTAATCTTTGTATAATGTAAAATAATTAAATAGGAGAGAACAATAACACAATCAATTAAAATAAATGAAATGCAAACTCACACCCAAATACTTAACTTTAATTTATAAGCAATATCCCTTTATTTACATTGTATAAATCAGTTAACTCCTACAAATGAAATATTTATTACTTACATTATAGAATACAAAAGTATTTTATGAAAAATTCTATTAGCAAGTAATAAAATTTAAAACTATCATGTGTTCGATTTTAACTTTTTTCCATTTATATCAGTTATAACAGTATATTATTTTAACTAATATGCATCCTAATAAAGAAGTAAAACAAATGAAATTATAATTACACTACAACCTGTCCAAAGATAATCACTATCAAGAAAATCAATAAATTATTTATTTTATGGCATTTTACAGTTAAAGATTGATATAACAACTCTCTGAGAGAGCTAAAGGTTTTTATAATGAGTGGTTGCTATATTGGATATAATTAAAAATGTATACATTTATGATTACAATTTTCACAAATTAAGCTATTTTAAAAAAAACATCAATTTTAAATACCTTAATTTTTTAAAAAATTAAAAAAAATAAACAATTAAATTATTTAAAAAAAATAATAATTAAATTATTTCGAAAACATTTTAAAGTAAGACATAAAAGAAAAAAGTTTAATTACAAAACTTCTATTTCTAAAGAAGAAAAATTTGAAATAGTTGTCTAACTTTTTCTGCATAAATGATTTTTGCAAAACGTAATTTTCCATTTCATTTAAAGAGGATGAATAATGTTCTATATTTTCTTGTTTTCAAGTAAAACATTTTAAGGTTTCATCTGTCCTTGAAACAGTTTTTATAAAAGGAATTGTGGCATCATATGTTCTTCATACGATGTTCGTGTGATTCCTTCATGTGAAGAACAATACGATATCTGTTCATTTTCGGTTCAACTTTAGACGCATTGTAGTTCATGAAAAATTGTAACATATTCTTTAAAATTTATCTTTTCATCAAACATTTATTTCGAAAGTTCTTGAAATAGTTTATCTTCTTATAAATTTTTATCTTTGATTATTTCCTCAATTATTTAAGCAGTAGATTATTTTTCTTTTTGGAAGCAATTCTTTGAGCCATTTCATTCCATGCTGTTTTTAAAGGGTACTTCGGACATGATCTTCACCTTCATTCAATAAAGAAATGATTTTTCACATAAGGAATTTCCTGTAATTTTATCTGAATCCCTTGATCTAGAGCAGTGTTTCCCAACATGGGGTCAACGCCCCACAGGGGGGCAATTTGATTGTTCAGGGGGGCAATCCGAAAATGTACTCGAGACATTTAAATGCAATGCCAAATTTAATGAAAAAAGCAAATTCTTAAATAATTACGGTAAATAATTATTGGGTATAATTTCGCTTGACGAGACCAAAATATCAACTGGGTGTTTGGCGTCTTCAAGTTAACTTCCCTATGGCAGACGGCAGGCTCCACGGGGAATCCCGGACGTTTTAAAATCTCGGTAAACAACGCAGTTGTTCGCACTTGAATGGTCCATCGCAATGTATATAGTGTTCACAGAATTCAGTTGGTGTTAATTTGAAATAAGTGTCCTCAAAACTGTTGCAAAAACTCGGTTATTTAATAAATATATAAATTGTATAGATAAAATTGGTAAGTATTTGATTTTATTTTTATTTATTTTAAAAACAAAACTTTCCAGAAAATTTTGTCAAATGGAAAAAAAAATATTACACTACTGGCCATTACAATTGCTACACCAAGAAGGCGACATGCTAGAGACGTGAAATTTATACGAAAGGAAGAAGGTGCTTTGATATGCAAACGATTAGACTTTCAGCGCATTCAGACAAAGCAAAGTGCCAAAGCAAGCGACACCTACATTGTGTTTAAATGAGGAAAACGTTCAGCCGGTTCCTCATACACGAATTGCATTTGAACGTTGTTGCCTGGTGAAACGTTGTTGTGATGCCTTGTGTAAGAAGAAGAAATGCGTACTAGCACGTTTCTGACTTTGATAAAGGTCGAATTGTAGCGTACCGGGATTGCGGTTTATCTTATCGCAGTTTTGCTGCTCGCGCAGTCGAGATCCAGTGACTGTTAGCAGAATATGGAATCGATGGGTTCAGGATAGTATTACGGAACGCCATGCGGGATCTCAACGGCCACCTATCACTAACAGCCGAGAAGACAGGCATATTATCCGCATGGCCATAATGGATCATGCTACCACGTCACGAGCCGTGAGTCAGGAAACAGGGTCGTTTGGAAGACAACAAGTGTCTGCACGAACAATTCGACGAAGTTTGCAGCAGCATGGACTCTCAGCTCGGAGACCATGGCTACGGCTTCCCTTGACGCTGAGTCACATACTAGAGCGCCTTCAATGGTGTGATCAACGACGAACCTGGGAGCACGAATGGTGAGACGTCATCTTTTCAGGTGAATCCAGGTTCTGTGTACAGAATCATGATGGTCGCATTCGTGTTTGGCGACATCGTGGTGAACGCACACTGGCATCATGCATTCGTCATCGTCATACTGGCCCATCACCTGGCATGATGGTATGGGGTGCCATTGGATACATGTCTCGGTCACCTCTTGTTCGCATTGACGGTGTTTTGAACAGTGCATGTTACATTTCTGGTGTGTTACGACCCATGCCTCTACCCTTTATTCGAACCCTGCGAAACCCAAAGTTTCAGCAGAATAATGCCCGACCGCATGTTGCCGGTATTGTACGGACCTTCCTTGATACGGAACATGTTCGGCTGTTGCCCTGGCCAGCACGTTCTCCAGATCTTTCACCAATAGAAAATGTCTGGTCAATGGTTGCCGAGCGACTGGCTCGTCACCAAACTCCAGTCACTACGGTTGATGAATTGTGGCATCCTGTTGAAGCTGCATGGGCATCTGTACCTGTACATGCAATCCAATCTCTGTTTGACTCAATGGTCAGGCGTATAACTTCTGTTATTACTGCCAGAGGTGGTTGTTCTGGGTACTGATTTCTCAGGATCTATCCAGCTAAATTTTTTGAAAATTTAATCACTTGTTATTTCTAGTTTAATATATTTGTCCAATAAATATCATTTATTTATCTGCATTTCTTCCTGGTGTAGCAATTTTAATGGCCAGTAGTGTTTTTTGCGGTGGCAGTGTGGTAAATGTGTTATATACATTTAAATAAATATGTATTTTTTAGTATACGTTTACTATGTCACATTATATTAATTTTAACACATACTTTAATTTTAGTTTTTAATCGATCTTATATTTATTTCTCATAGCCCCCATAGTAAGATGAGTGGTGCAAGTAAGAAACAAACTCGTAAATATTCGGAGGAATATTTAAAATTTGGGTTCATACCCGCTGTCCACGACGAGCAGATTTCTTTTTGTCTTTTATGCCAGCAATGCTTGACCAACGAATCAATGAAACGAGGTCGTCTTGAGGCGCATTTAAAGGCGAAACATAGTGCTCATATTAATTACTTTAATTACTTTAACAGATTTGAATTACTTTAATACTTTAAAGAAAAATTTTGAAAAGAGAACAACATTAAAGTCTCTATTTACTGCTCATACTTCAACTAATAATCGTGTTCTTGAGGCTAGTTATCAAATTTCTTTTTTCATCGCTAAAACTGGAAAAAATTATATATATACTATAGTAGAGAATTTAATAAAACCGTCAATATCAGCATTTCTTAAAACGGTTCTAGAAAAAGTTGACAAAGATGTAAAAGCTATGCCACTCAGTAACAATACTGTTAGCAGAAGAATAGATGATATGAGTGAAGATGAGGAAAAACAACTTGTTGAAAAATTGAAAACTAGAAATTTCTGAGTGCAAATGGATGAATCAACTTTGACAGGCAGTGAGGCAGTATTGATATTTTACGTAACTAAAAAACTACTTAGATGTCAATGATATACAAATGATAAATATAACATCATGTGCTGTAGATTGTGTCCTAATATGATGGGCAAGAAAATTGGCTGCTTAAAATTGGTGAAAGATGCGAATCCAGAAATGATTCTTGTGCATTGTGTTATTCATAGGGAAAACTTGGTAGCTAAAAACATATCGCCTGTTCTAAATGAAGTACTACAGTCAGTTATAAAGTGTGTTAATAGTATTAAAGCTAATGCCAAATGTGAACGTCTCTTTAAACTATTTTGTCAAAAACAAAATGAGGATCAGGTTAGACTTTTACTTCATACTGAAGTAAGATGGCTATCTAAAGAGAATTGCTTAAAAAGATTTATGGAACTGTTTGATACTCTTAGTGATTTTTTAAATGGCAAACCTGAAATGAAGTATCTATTAACAATTGATGTTAAAGCATTTGTGAGTTATTTAGCCGATATCTTTGAAAAACTAAATAAATTAAATAAGCAACTTCAAGGAACAAATAAAACTCTTGTCTATGCAAAAGCGAAGATATTTGGTTTCAATACTCATGTTGAGTTATGTCAGAAAAATATTAACAACAAAAGTTTTCAACAGTTTCATTAGCTCCAAAAATGTGAAGTAACTGATACCTTATTACTTGTTATTGTCAATCATTTGAATATTCTATCGGCTGATTTAAAAGAAAGATTTTCTGATTTGAAACAAATTGATTTTCCAACATGGATGATGCAGCTAATGTTAGTGGATTTGTATCAAGAAGAACTTGCAGAATTACAAAATGATGAGTCATTTAAAACTTTATTTAATATAAAAGGAGCGATGGCATGGCTTTGTGAGGAAACAGAGATCAAATACCCAAATTCCACGAAATGTGCAAGAAAACTATTGCTATCGTTTCCATCTTCATATTTAGCTGAATGTGGATTTAGTGCTGTAAATGATTTACTAGTAAAAAAAAAAGAAATCGGCTGGATATAACACAACGTGGAGACATGAGACTGATGCTAACCAAATTGGAACCTAATATAAATCTTTGTGCAGCAAGCATCAAGCGCAAGGATCTCACTAAATTAAAATAATAAATTAATATAGAAAAATCTTTATTAAAATTATTTGAAATTTGAATGTCAGTTTTTGATTATATGTTTTGAAAATCTACTTACTGTGTTTCGTTAACAATTTCCTAGTGATTTGTTCCTAAAACCTATCATTTAAGTTTCTTAAGTGAACAATTCAATTTCTTAATAATAAAAATTATGTATGTTACATGGGAGGGATAGGAATTTTGGAAAGGCTAAGGGGGGGCATGGCACAAAAAAGGTTGGGAAACACTGATCTAGTGGCTGAAGAATCAAAGTAATGTTAAATGGATAATTTTTTTACGGTAATTGACTTTCAATCTTTCATTTGGGGATGCGCTGTACTGTTATCATTCATTAGGATATTTTTTCAGCATTTAACTGTCATTTGTTTATCTGAGCAAAGTAACCATTTTTTTAAAAAAAATTAGATGTCATCAATGATTTAGAATTGCGAAGTTTTTTGGTACTAGACATATTTGGACACCGAAGAATCGCAAGTCTCTGCTTAGCTGCAGTCCCCACACTTGCAATTCGTGTTTAAAAACAAAAGATACGTCACCTTTCATTCCTTAAAATATTCCTGTCTCATCTGCATTAAAAGTATTGTCAACATTGTCTGGAGCAAAGTTATATTTTGTTTTTTCTTCCCTTTGCTATTCTTAAGTGATTTTTGTTGACAGCATCTCTTTTCCCGCAAAGATGTTGCAGAGAAGGACTGTATCTTACTTTAAATGCTTGCAACTATTCACCTAATGCATTGAATGTATCTTCTTCAAAGTCCATTTGTTAAGATATGCTAAGTTTTAATAAATTTTCATCAATTGGAATATTTTTGATAGCTTTAATTTCAACATAAACTTTTGCTGCACTTTTTCTGTATTCCTCTATACTTGAGGAAGGCATTTTAAACTTGATATACTGATGATAGATCTTCCACGTCTCCCTTTGAAATTTGTAAGCATTTTACGTAAGAGTTCTGTGTACATTAGATTGAAATCAAAATATTTAGGCCGATCTGGCTGCAGAATATTTAATGCTCTTCAGTTCAAAGGCAAGTGGAATTGATTCTCACACATTGGCCTTGGATGTTTGTAATATCTGGGAATCTATTTTAAGTAAAGATTCTGTATAAATATCTTTCGTGTGCATAAAAACGATCTTTCAGTGACAAATTGATCAACAAATCGTAATATTTGCGCTCATACAAAACATTGTCGTAGTGCAAACGACATAAAAGGAGCCGCAGAGGAAACAGATG
>JAPDSC010015143.1:780024-800244 GCA_026290005.1 Latrodectus geometricus | reverse complement strand
TGGTTAACTCGGTTTTTCCTATTATTACCGAGTCAAACTACAACAAACATTATCATTATACCAATGCAAACTAATTTCAACACCTAATTTAATTTATTAAAACTTACATAAAATATATTGTAAATGTAATATACATTCATTGTTCATAATTAAACTATACTAAACAACTAAAAGCGTAATGACAGCACATCTGGCGGTCAGGGCCTACAGTACCCCTACCTGCTTTCTTGACCAAGGGCTCTGACGTGCGAAGAATATATCACGGTTAGATGTTCAACCTAATATAAAACCCTCAGTATTTAATTACCAAGCAGGCTTGACACTTAGTTTTATAGACTCACCGAAAGGATGAAACACTGGGTCACAGCCCGAGGATAGACTTGTACGTTGGGAGAGCTTCTACTACGTCATCGGGCTTCTAAGTGAAGCGATGCCGATTCCCTGTTTTTAAGAATATTAAGCAAAGTATGAGGGGTAGAAGTCAAAATTTCCGAAGATCTCGGAAATTTGATAATTATTAGATGCTATAGAGGAATTTATTAATTATTAAATTATTAGATGCATGAAATTTGAAAGAAATATTATAGAATTCCATCAATCATTTAAGGAATTTAAGAATCTTTAGATATGAGTTTCAAACTATACATTTTATCGATTATTTTATGCCATTGTAAGCTAAACTATAATCTTTGACAGTGTTTAATAACCAATCAATGAAAGAAAGAAATAATTCATGCAATAGTAGCTTCTAAGGAATACTTGAGATAGTTATATATTATACAAAAGAAATATTTTTGGGACAAGCATAATTGTTCCAAAAATTCGTTACATTCATAGGAAAATCACAAATGAGTCAGAAAAACTATTTCTTAAATTTTCAACGCATTTTACACTAATCAAGAGATGATATTTAATTTTTACCTTTTTTAAGATTTTACGAATAAGCTTTTAAAATTTATGAATGAGAAATTCTAGGCTGTTAAGTTATATAAAATTCTTCAAGCAATCTACATTAAAGTTAATTGGAACTTCCAAACTGTTTTATTAAACAATAAAAAATAATTCATGTCATCACCAAATTTTGCTTTTAAATTAATTTCAACATTTTAAGCCGATTACATATTTCTTCTCTCTCTTTCGAGCGCAGATATAAAAAATTAATGTTTGCTGCATTTGAGTTTCCTGAATTCATTCTAATTAATTTTTTCGAGCATATTAACTCAAAATTAAAAATTGTTCTAAAACAAAGGAATATTTTTGTTTTTAATCCATTTTTCTTTACATTTTGGCGCATGAATTATTATGTATGTAATTTATACATGCTCGATTTTATATTTCATTAATATTATACAGAAAATAAGTTACAATTTTATTTTCATTGAAATAATTTTACACTTATTATGAGGAATTAAAGTTAGACTTTAAAATATACCTCTACATATTTAAAATATATCTAAAAAAATATACGTATTTTATATAAAAATTAAATTAATAAATAAGTTAAATGATATGGGATTTGAAAATGAAATCTTTCTTCAAGGGAAAAATAATTTTATAACTATACAAGCTACTTTAAAATTTAAGATAGTATAAAAAAATAAAGTATTCATAAAATATAAATGCATTTACTGTATTAAATCTTTCAATATGGGAATTCAAAAATCTAATATGAATAATAAAAAAAAACATACACTAAATTTTCAGTTTGCATACATATATAATATTCATGTAAAATTATTGTGTTTTAATAATCATTTCATGTTACTCATAACTCATAATTGCTCACAACTTTGAGAAATACAAATTTAAAATATTTAATAAAATAATTTTTCTAGCAGAATATTTAATGCAAATTCTTTATCATAGCAATTAATTTTACAGAGCTGTAATGAAATTATATTTAAAAAATAAATGCAAAATACATGTCGGAAACATTGAAACTTTCCTTTCAAGCAGCACTAGATTAATTAAGTTAATGAAGTTAAATGCAATATTTTTTTTAAATAAAGCGTAATTAAGAAGATGGATTTTAGAATAATCAACTTCATTATTTCTCTGTTTTTACAATAACGAAGGAAATCTGCTAATTTGTTACCATTTAAAAATTTTTAAAGACTGTTTTTGTAATTTAAAATTGATTTGCTATTTCGGCTTGTCTAAAATGCATGACATTTTTTCAGGAATTACAGATAAGAAACTTCTAATTTATCAACTTTAATTATAATGTGATTTCAATTTTTAATGATAAATAATTTCAGAAAGATCTATGCATTTAAATGGAAAACATTCTATTTAATGTATTTTTAAGTTTTTATAAGTAAAATAATTTTTCTCTATTTCGAAAAAAAACTTTTACTTTAGTTAATAGGAAATATTTCCTTTTTCCATGTTCAAATATAAAATACAGAATTTTACTAATGATACCTAATGGTTTCGTTCTCATAATTTTATGTAAATAATTATGTTATAAAAGTACCGATAACTTTTGTTTGTATCATAGTATCTTACAATATTGTTAATTTATAATGTTTCTTTTTGAAAATGCAATCATCTCTTAATACGTTTACAATGATCTTAAATTTTGTTTGGATAAGCAGAAAAAATTTATATTATTATATTCTTCTCCATAAAAACTTTCTATAAAAATTTTCTATTTCTTAACTGGCTGCAATCGCTCAGAAAGTGGGACCTTACAATCACTAGGATAGCTGGCAGACTGAATAGCAAAACCTAAATCATCAGTTTGGTGGAATAATACCCTTAATATCGTCCTTTGGACCATAATGCTCACATTTTAAAGAGGACAAATTTTTAAGAATTAATTTAAAAAACCTATGAATCTAACTTTTTTATCATAAAATATAGTGTCACTTATAAAGAAGACTTATTACATACGAAGATTATGATAGCTTAGTGTTTCCGTACTTACCAATCTAAACTTCATGTATTGTGGGGTTTAGTTAATTTCAATTGAACAGAAATAGTGCAAAACATATTATTTCTAAATATATATTAGGTATATTTAATAACTCCTGAATTTTACCGCTTGCTTAATTGTGATTCTAAAAGAACATTCACTTAAGATAATATAAAATTATAAAATTGCATTATACTTATCTACGTGTGAAGATTCTAGAGCGTATACTTTCGAACTCTATGATTACTATGATCAATAGAGTAGCTAGTTTTAATAAAATTCAATTCATTTTACAATTAATCTCTGTAATGAGAGTATATATGTTTTCTTACAGAAATAATTATTCGAGAGTCTTAATAGACAAGTGGATATGACCTTGCTTTTGTAAAAAATATTTGAGCTTGTAACATTCAACATACGAAGATTAGATATCAGTGATTATACTCTGTTCCGTTCTTGTTCTGATTACAGACTTTCAAGATTGATATTAGTTTTTCAGTTCTCTTGAGCATTTATAGACGTAATATTTTTAATTTCGTGTTGCAGATTATATTGTGTTTCACTCCTTCTTAAATTAGTTGAATTTTCCTCATTCGGACAATACACTAAATTCTTAAATTCTATGTAAGATATCTGTCAGATATTACTTGTGAAGAAAATTTTATTTTTATAGTTTGACACGTTTTTACCGTTAATTTAATTAACAAAAATTTGCTTTGAAGAATTCAATATCTTTAATATAATATATGAGTTTCAGAACAAGTATTTGCTAATGAAAATTGTTACCTAACTTTTTGATTTTGCTAAAATAAAATAAGTGTGCAATTTTTGTTACATCATATTAAAAAAAAATTATTTGAAAATTCTGAATTAAAGATTCATGACATCTTAATTTTTAAAACTCTAAAATAAATCTCTCTCTGTAATTGTCTAATTAATAAAAACATCAATTCATTGTTCAGATTAATTGTGAAAGACAAAAATTGCATACTAAATATTCTAGATTTATACCTAACACAGAATTAGAAAAATGTAGCATTAGTTAGCATACTCTGTGAAAGTTATAACATATATTCATATTTTCTAATATGAAAATATAAAGATAATGTTTAAACGTTAAGCCTGAAGTCATTTGTAATTCTTTGAAAATAGAAATAGAATTTAGTACAAATATACTCCACATAAAAATTCAAATTACTAGTTTCTTTGTAATACTAGCTATTTACATAAATAAATCATGTACATGAAGTTATAAGAAACAAAAAGGTTTCAATTTTAGTTTTTGGGTTTATATTGTATATTTGTCAGGATCCATTTCGGATATATGATGATGACAATTTCCTTGCTTTTAAATTACAGATGTTGTCCAAATATCTAACAGCATTCGTGCAATAAAAGTTAATGATTCTTTCAAATGATATTGATTGTAGTTTTTGAAAGAACATTACGATGCATTTTCTCACAACACTGATAGTTGTCATAAAAAAATATTGATTATTATTCTAAGCGATATTTGCTTACACTATAACGTCTTATTCTAAACATTACTGTTTTAAAACTGGGAAAACTTATTTTGAAATAAAATATTAAATACTTAAACATAAAATTTTGCTTTAATATGAGGAAACTGTTATTAAATTTTCTAGACTTTTTTATTTTTATAGTTAATGTAATTGATTATTAAGATAGTTTATCGTATTTGAAGCAGTATGAGGAAAACATCATTGTTTAAAAGGATATTTTGAGTCCGTTATATAAAAAAAAATATTTCATTATATTTAGCTATTTTTTGCAGCTAATTTATCTTCTTACCAAGAAAATTATCTTTCTTAACTGACACTTAAAAAGTGAACAATTTATAATATTCTTATTTCATCATATTTTATCTTGTTAAAAAATGTAAACTTTTTAATTTATTATCAGTTCTTGGCAATTTCACTACTTTTCTCTTAAAATTGCTCCTTTAGTTTATGAATCATGATATGATAGATATAAAATTTTGAGAAAATTAAATTCAATAGATTATTTTGAATAAAATGATTTCTTTGCCAAAAATTATTAAAAGTTTTGAAATAAAGTATGCAAATGTGAAAGAAAACTTTAAACAAAAAGTAAGCGTCTACAGTGCCTGACCATTTAAATCCTTGCATTATCATATGCCAGCATTACTTTTAATTTTAAATCATTAAATGTTTAATATTTAAATTTTCTTAAAATTGTCAATTTCTTGTCATTTGCGTATGACGGCATTCTAGTCTCATAATTTTTATGAATATAGCCTGATGTCTTCAAAAGGAAAATAGTTTATTGTTAGAAAATGGATTAATTTATTGTTACATCCAACCATTATTTTAAAATTTTGTTATTTGCATTTAAAGTTAAGCAAACAAAAACTGTTGGCAATATTTTCAATGAAACTGAAATGTGCAATCAAAAATTAGTAATCGAAACTCCATTTGTAACAAGTACTGTGAATTACGCGTGTATTTAAATCTTGTCATGAGTAATTGTGTATTTAAATCTTTTCATTTAAGTATAACTCACTGGGGATTTCATTTATATAATTGTTTGCACACGAGTGTCAGTTAAACATGGATATACACTTTAAAATAGAAAGAAAGCTAATATAAACATAAATACTAGAGATAGAAGGTAAACCAACGAAGTGCTGAATTGAAAGCAAAAGAGATAATAATTTGGCTGAATCATATATGTATATATAATATTAAAACTAACTGATTTTAATGCCTTGATTTAATTTCAATTTCAACAAAATTAAGTACTTAAGTGTTTGCCCAAAATGAATCGAATATATTAAATAAACAATAAAATTTCAACTGGATATTCATTTATTAATATTCCTTGTTAATGCATAAATAAAAAAGTGTTTCAGTTATATATTTTGTAGTGAGTATCAAAAATTAAATAGGTATAATAATTTCTGTTGGAATTTATATGTTAAGAGGTAAGAATACAGATATTATAAAAACAAAGAAATTAATTCTCTAGGAAACACATGTAATGGAGATAGAGTTGAATAAGGAAATTTTTGCTGTGCTGTTAAATTAATGTAATTCAGGGAAATTTTTTATACGTGTTTGTATAATAAACTAGATTATGCAAAGTTATGAAGCTCAAATGCTCCCAAAGCCAAGAAAATAATAAAAAGAAAAAAAATTATAAAAATGAACTGGAAAAATGCAAAAATCAACAAAGAAAAAAAATGAAAAAAAATTGTGTACGATAAGCAGGTAGGAAAATTAAAATACGTTCAAGATTAATCATGGTTTCAAAATGAGTAAGAAATTAAATTAAAAGTTGTGTAAAATTTAATTTAAAGATAAAATGTAATTAAATATGGTCTTATACAATTTGAATTTTATTTTAAAAATGTAAAAAAATTTCTTTTACATTTTAAAAAAACCACCTTAAATATTTCCTGAAAAACTGAAAATATTTTAAATGAATGGAACACAAAAAAAAAATGCACAGTAAAATAAATTTAATAGAAAATCTTAAAATATAACTCTTGAAACAAAATGCATTAATTAATTTAAGAAATATTAATCCCATAATAGAAAACGCATTTGAATATACCATAAGAGCATTTTCGAATTAAAAATAAAAAGATTATAGGAAAAATAGATTATTTTGGAAAGTATTGGAATTTACAAGATTTTTTACTTAACAGTATAATTTACTTAACAGTGATTGTAAACTAAAAATGCTCAAAATTAAATAAAAGAAAAAAATTGAATATTATATTAACCTCTCATTGCGACAGAGCAAAAATATAAAGGGGAAAAACAATAGAGTTATCACCAACTTTCAAATATCTCCATACTTATGGAATGATTAAATTTTCATCATTTCTTTCCATGAAAATATATTGTTACAGCAAAATTTAAAATTGAATTCAAGGTTTCTCTCTGCTTTAATTAATATTTTTTCGGACTTTCACATGGCGAGCTCCAAGTACTCAGTACCACCCAGACAACATCATTGAAATCCAATGTCGCGGTGGTGCAGGAGTGCTTTTTTGGGAAGGAATTATATTGGGCAGATCCAAAGCAAATCGGAACCACAACAGGCTAAATTTTTCGAGATATCATTCTGGAGCAACATACGTCTGTTTTTTTGCCGTTGGTATTAAACTTGCGTTTATGGATGACAACACCTACCCTCCCTTATCGTCAACGACTGCCTTCAATCTGAGGATATCCTATGGAATGGCTAAAATTCTCACCGAACATGATTTCAATAAAGCATGTAAGATACATGCATGTCCGATGAATCATTAGCCGCCAACCACAACAAATATGTCTCAATAATCAAGAGAAAACTAAAACTTACTAAAAATAAAAGAATTAGGAAGAAACAAGCACTTTTGTTTCATTATACCTGCTCTTCATGCACATTGGTAAATTCTAATTACCAGAAAAAAAGATAGTTTCTAATGTGCAGATATAACCTGATTTATTTTTAGTCTCTTGTTACCGTAAAATACGACTTAAAAGTTTCGAAGGACATTAATTGTAACATTTTGATGAAAAATTACAATAAATGTGCTTCGAAAGTAAATTAAAAAAAAATTGCTTCTTTTTTAAGAATTTTACAAAATGATTTTGCTTTATCGAATATGACGAATGATTTTGCTTTATTGCTCAATTCGTTTATGTTTTGTTTGTGAAGCAAAATAATCATTAACCTACTTTTTTCTTTTGTCTTAATTTGGAAACCAACATGGACATTTTTTTAAGCAAAGTCAATCCAAGATGACCCTATACGGTCTTTGTAAATGAATATTCTAATATGTATTTATAGAAAACCTACATGAATATCACACAACTTATGAAACTTCTTGAGCATATTGCTTTAAAGTCAATATATGATTTATAATTTACTTCCTAAAATATGAAAAAAACTCAAGTATGGAAACAATTTTTAACTAAATAAATACAATTATTATATTCTTTCTAACTGCTGGTTTTGGGTTGGAAAAAATATAATAGCTAACCCTTTGCCTCACAAGGACAGAAATAACGACTCTTTTTATCGTTATTCAGTTGGGACATGCCAACAAGAGGCGAATACCCTTACTGCCACATTTATTCATCATCTCCGAAGAAATGACAAATAAACGAAGGGAGTGAAAGAAACACCCGTCCCCAAATCGAGATTTGACCTTCGACCGCTGGGATTTAGGAACGATAATCTCTTAACCATCGACAGGCTATAAATGCAATTCCAGTGCTTTCTTTACTAAAAAGTAAACGTAATGAAACACTTATATAAAAGGAATTCTGTTACAAATGATTGAGAAAATATTTTTCTTTCAACAATTATTTTTGCACATATTTTTTATCATCTCTTATTAAATTAATATTTTCTAATTGAATTTTTAGAGTAGATTAGAACTGTTGTTTTCAAATTAATATAAATATTACTTTTATTAATAAAATATAGCCAAGTTTTATTTTAGATTTTAACAAAAGTGCCTGATCAGCACTTTAAAGAGTTTCTAGTTAATGAATTTACATATTAATGAAGAAATGTTAGAGTGGAGGGTGTCAGCAGAATATTTGACTTTTTAATCCTCTCCCAGAGATAGAAGTTACTCTAATTTGGTTAATTTTGTGCGGTATATGACATTTTTGGTTATATTTATATGTTTGGAAATGTTCTGATACCAGGTTAAATGACTTTTCTTTCGTTTTTATGACATCGAGTCTTTTGATCTCATTCTTTTTCTCTATTTAGGAATATTATTTATTTTTAAGCAATTTTGTTGGTCCGAAACAATTTAATGAAATTTTATTATAAATAATGAGCTACATCTTGTATTGAAAGATCCATAACTTTGGTAGACATTTTTGAGAGTAAGAACATAAATTATCTGCAAATAAACGATAATTGGCCAATAAGTTGTCCTTCTTGATAATAATTTCTATGCCTTCTCTAAGTTACCAATTTAAAAAAATTGGTAAAAATTAAAAGGATCTAATAGTGTAATATTTTTTGAGATTTGAGATAGTTTGAAAGATATTTTTAAATAATAATGGTTTATACAGTTTTTCTTAAACTGCAATTTCATAACTCTTTTTATTCATTATTTCGTGACAATTTTCTATCTGTTGTTACATTATACATAATTTGTAAGTTTACATTATTTTATAAAATTTGTCTAACTGACAAAATCAAAAAAATTTCTCAATAACAATGAAAGTTTTATATGAAATGTAATCAATGCGTATTCGCAAAAATACACAATAACATTGTTTGTATAAACTTTTAGGAAATAGTAATGATGAAGTTCTTTAATGACAATACAGGTACAATGACAGCCCCTTGATATTATTAAATATTTAAAACAATGAAACACTAGAATTTATCGTAAAAACATCTTAAAATTTTTATATTATCTAATTTAGTATAATTACTTTGATATAAATTATTCGACATCAAGAAAAAGAAATTTTTGCCAGTTAAAAATTCTAAATAATAAGAACAGCAACTTATATAAGAATGCTCTTAATATTTCTGTTACATATTTTAGTTTCATATTAGTATATTATGTAAAATAAATAAATAAAATATGTGTATCAAAATTATTGAAAGATTTATGAGAAGTTTTAAAAAATTTTCTGCAGTCAATTATCCGAACTGTATCAGTAAATATTTTACGACTAAATAAAAAATTATATGTTTTAAAATGACAGGTAAATTAAGGAAGAACTCAACAATATTTTACATATTTTTTAGAATAGTTTTTGATATATCCTTAAAAGTACTGTATTATACTTGCATATTGACACATAAAAAAAGCAAGTCTTAAGGAAACTCAGAATTACTGTGGCTGAGCTGTAACTCATTTGCAAGTTTTTTACTTTCAGTTCAACATTATTTGATTTTGATATTTATGGACATTTTTTATTAACATAAAGTTGCTGATAATTATTAAATATGTATAAAAATGATTGGTGATTTGCATGGGTATATATTTTTTAGAAATAGCAAACTTTGTTGAGCCACAGATGTTCGATTTACTATCATTTCTGCTGATATATTTGTTGAGATGGTTATTAAAATTTATTTCTTGATAAAAAAATAAATATTTTTTACAGAGAGTTCTCAGAAGAAAAAACAAAATGATTGAGTACTGAATAGTCAAAATGACTTTCAAAATGTTAAATCATTTAAAAAAAAATTTTACTTTATAATTATAGCAGTTTATGCAGAGAAAAAAATGTACCAAAACTTTACAGAATAGGGTTATTAAGCTTTGAACTAGAAATATCATTTTGTTTTATTTCCTCGTTAAATTATCATGAAAGTTAAAAAAATAGCAAATGTTAATAACTAGGTATAAATACAAATATTTACAAAAGTAAAAACAAGTATGTTTCTTAACATTAACGATTTTATAATAATTTTTTAGAAATAAATAAAAAATAATTAATGAATAGTCAATTTAAAAATATATACTATATTTTTAAATCTATATATATATATATAATTTCTATATATATAATATATATATAATTAAAAAATCTATATATATAATTTTTTAAATTTAATTTAATGTACTTTAATTTCAAAGGGTAAAAGCATATTAAAGAGAAATTCTAATATAAAATATAATTACTTGATATTCATTGATAGGGTCAAATATTAAAAAAAACCAATTTATTTTTTGTAATTTTTGAAATTTTTAAATCATAAGTGTATATATGTGTTCTAAATTTTTTAAGGATACTTACTAAATAGAAAAAAAAAAAAATAATTTTATCATGCATAATTTAAAGTTTTTAAAAGGTCTTTACAATCGATTTTTGATTTTTTTCAATTAATTATCCTGATTTATGCAACAATTTTACGAAGAATACATTACACAAATTTGTATTTGTAAGTAAATTTTGTTTACGGATGTATATTATTTAATGAATATAAACACATTATTTTTAATGAATGTTATTTTATTTTTGAATTCGAAACGATGAAATTTTCTTAGAGGAAAACTTTCTCTAACTGACACCGCAAACTTCCGATTTTTAGCGAAATTGAGAAGCATCTATTGTGGATAAGTTGAATTCTCAAATAATAAATAAAATCATAAAAAGGAGAACAAATAAACACAAATATTCCTTTGAACATGTTAAATTATATTGACAAATAACTAAAATGAATTCACTTCTCTACGAAAGAATCATTACAAATTTAGTGTATATTTTACTAATTGTTTTAGAAAATCTGACAAATGTTTTTATATTTTAGTATTCACATACTCCTTATTTATCAAAGATGGAAGCTACTTTGTGCTTAAGGTATCAGGAATTATAGAGAGATTACTTCTCATCTATAAATTAAACTTACTGACACGACCGCCCGCCTGATCCCAAGGCCTATAGTGCCATATCTGTTTTCTTACCCCAAGGTCTTGGGCCGCAAAGATTATCTCTTACTTAGGTAATTAGCGTGTGGAGATTCGTGTTTAATTTTCAAATTTGCTTGGTTCTCAATTTTATTGGCCCCTGAAGGGATGAGTGGATCTTGCCGAACCCGAGGATCAAACTTCGGACCTGTGCTGGGGAAGCCAGAAGATCTATCATTATTCCACAAAAATTCATGACCCATATATTTTTAATACATTTATACAATTGTATATAATAAACACACACACGCATGTATGAAAACAATGCCATGTTAACTGCGAATAATGTCTAACATAATATTACCTTAAGATTAAAGACTGGAAATTAATGCCAAACAGATATTGTCTTAATGTAAACATACAATAAATCGATTTTCTAACTCCTTACCTTCCGTTTGGAAAAATTGTAAGTAGCTCTTGATTGAAAACTTCATTAAATTGTAACTTTTTCTGCAATTTTCATTGTGACATAATGAATTCCAGGGAAATGACGAACCCATCAACTGATATTCAAAAATCTAGGTTTCTATTGTGTACTTTATTCATATAGCATTATTCCAGAAAAATTTCACTTATATATATATATATATATATATATATATATATATATATATATATATGTATGTATGTATCTATGTATGTATTTTCCATTTTTTATTTATAAAGTGAATTATTTAAGGAACTTAGCTAACTTCAAAACAAAATCATTTCTTTAAAATGTTAAAGTATGTAATATACCAAAACTTCGAAGAAAATATTTCATTATACCTTGGACAGATTCTTTAACTCTTGTTACATTTTGTTTTTGAAATTGTTTTTTCTCGGATAATTTTTTTTAAACGTATTTGGATTATATTACCAATTTCAAAATTTTCAGGAAGTCATATTTCCTTTTCTTACATTCTTACAAATTTCGTGAAAGTAAAAATTCTTATGAGCTGATTGAAAAGAGATTTGGAAGTTTCTTATTTTATACTCCACTATTCTTTTCTTAGAATCCGGGCAAACATACTTTTATTTCACTCTTCGATATGATAAGTTATCAAATGAATTAGAAGAGTATTTTTTCAACAGTTTTTTTTTAATTTTTTTATTTAACATCATTTTCATACGCTTTTATTTATAACTCTGAAACAAACTTGTTATTTTCGAATAAGAGTTTCGTGTAACTAAGAAATCAAATGTAAAGATTTGTTTTGATTTATGATGAAAAATGATAACAATTTATGTGAATATATACATATGAATTGTTTGCAATTTTTTGCACCTAAAATCTGAGAGCAAATATTTACAGAAAATATTCTCTTCATTTTAAATTTTTAAAATTTACTTTTGAATAACTTAATACATATTTATTATGTTAAAAATACTTTAGATGTTCATTCCAAAATTTTTTAATTTGTTAAGATTACAAATTCGCAATGTATATTAAATTATAATCAAAATATTTAATCTTATCATATTAACTAAAATTGATTAATTAGTTAAATAAATATATACGTGGTATCTTTAAAAGGCTTTTTTTTAATGTATACCCATTAAGAATACTAAAAAAAGGGATATATTTATATGAATGTAAAATATTAAGTAAAATATTCTTATAAATAAAAAGCATTTTAAAAATGTTATTGTGGGAATCATACTTCTAAATAAATAATAAAATTTAACTAGATTTAATTTATTCTTATAAAATGTAATCTATTCCTTTTTCGTTTATTTTGGTTCATAAATAAATTTTGAAATAGTTAGTATATGAAAGTCCCATGTAAAAGATTATTATGATCTTATTCACAAAAAAAGTCCTGGAAAGTATATATTATTCCCTTATTTCTTTTTAATAAACGTTACATAAAAATGAAACTTAATTTCAGTTATACTTTTACACCAAACAATAAATTTATCGCCTTAGCATATTAAGCTATTTTTAATTAAAAAATTTCCAATTTGTTTATTTGACTCCATTTTAGTCATGCACTTAATTTAAAAAGTGTAAATTTAATTTCATGTTAATCATATTAATAAATTGGTCTGAAAAAATGTACCTTTCTTTTCAAAGTACAGTGAATAACATTCAATAGAAATCAGTTGAGTTTCGAATAACAATCCTACATTTCTTAAATTTTATATCCCGCCTATTGATATAATTTTATTTTTCAAATGCGAGACAAAATGAAACTGTATTTTATGCTTACAATATAAAATTCATATTAATATCATTTTGTAATAAAAAGTGTCCTTTGGCATTGCTTTTTTTCCTTCTTTTTTTTCAAAAGAAGTCTAAGAGTTAACCACGTAAGTTCTCAAGCAATCACAAAAACAGAAGATTCCCGCACAGATGTATTGCGCATGCGTAAGATCGCTTCAAGTATGTGGTACTTATCGACATGTCGCTCGGGTGTAGCAGCGCGATCGGGAAGGGATAGGTGCGCGTTGGAAACATGCTGCCTCAGTGTGCGGCCTGCCTTAAATCCTTCGTTGTCAATCATTGTGAGAATCTGATTCACAAAATCAATCTTTTGTCGCACAGCCTTCATGGATACAGCCTGATGACTTTGGATTTTGTATGAAAACATCCGAAAGCTAACTCTCAATACTTTTTGCGTGCTCATATCAGCTGTTGTGGTGGAACTCGGTATAAAAGAAACACAACGAGTTCGTAGAGAATTAGTGGAGAATTGAGAGGACAAATCGGAAAGACTGAGTTAAAAAGTAACAAAATTGTATTGAATTATTAAAATCTAAATATTTACATTGAACATAAATGATTTTTGATTAACCTTTACACAAGTTTCTTTAAAACATATTTAAATAAAGTGGCCATGGTCATGAGGAAGAGATTAAATAGACTTACCGCTTTATATAAGAAGAATCGCTCATGTGGTTCTCTCTCTCTCTAATACTCTGTCACATCTCTAGTACTCTCTTGCATCATTCCTAATAGGTCTCTTCATTCGTACTGCTTTCATTAGAATCACCATTCAATATCTCCTTGCTCCTCTATTCCTCCTGAACTCCTATCTGCCTGTTTAATCTCTCCTCTTCTCCTTTCCTGTCTATATTCTCATCATTAAAGGTCTGCTCTATCTCTGATAGCTCTTTTTCTCTTAGACCACTATTCCAGGCATTCTCCTTGCTCGTCTATTTATTCATCGTAGGAGATATTCTCTGTACCTTTTATATGTTTTTCTGGTTCAAATCCTTTACTTTTTTTTGTCTTCTTCTCTCCTTCCACTTCTTCCATAGGTTACTTTTCTATCATAAAATTAGTACCTAACTTCTAATAAAATTAGTAAAATTAATAAAATTAGTACCAACCTTGACTGACTATACAAAAATACAAAAGAAAAATTTTTTATTGCAATGGACCATCCCAAGGAAAAAGGAACCTAGGATGTAAAACTGCTATAAGCTTTTAAAGTTTTCCTGCAGCTTTCAGGGACCACTTTTAAATGTCTTCAATTTTATTTCTTTATGATACTTGCCTCATTGTATGACAATTTTTATACGTTTCTTTTCTTTTATATTTCAAACACTACTGCCGAGAGGAATTGTTATTGAATTCACTGCACAATAAAACATGTGTTTCCTCTCTGTGGCTCCTTGTATGTCGTTTGCACTACGATACCAGTTTCTTCGTAGATCTCTCAAACCAGCCTCTCATGCAATTGTTCGGATGCTTTTCTTAGGATTTTGCTGAACAATTCCACAAACTTCAGCAGTGTCTACTGTTTGCTACTTCGATGTGTACTATTTGTTTGATAAACAGTCCAATTTGCGTATGCCCAACATTTCCCTTTCGATCATCATCCACGCTGTCAGTGAGTTTGAATTTTGAGAAGAGCATGCGAATGGTTTTCGCATCAGGTCCAACTGGAATATCGATTTGAAAACTGTGACTTGTTGTCCCAGGACTGTTTTTTAATCTATGGTACTCCAGTGCCCCCCCCCCCAAAAAAAATATTGTCCAATAGAATACATTATTTCAACTCCTACGCTAGCATTTTTTCACTATCCAACAATCATGATCACTTTAAACTTCGAAGCACGATTTACAGGCTATTATAATGTAACATAGTTATTACAGCGCCATATGTTAATAGTTTTTTTAAATAAATTTTCGAAACTTCTTTACATTATTTTTACAGTTTTGCTAATAAATATACCGTTTATCGCATAATTCTATTGATTTTTGTTGTTGAGATATTTAATTTTGTGATCAGGGCTTATTTGCTGATCACCCTGTATTTTAAAATATTATTTTTACATAGTAGAAGTATTTTAATTTTTAATCAAACTAGCAACCATTAATATTAATAGACCATAAGAATGATGAAAATAAAAAAAATACTTGTTATATGAATATATTATTGTGGTTAATATATTTGTCCAATTAAATTAAAATGACTATAATTTAATCACCTTTTAAAGATTAAGTTTTGAAAAATATCAAGGCATTCTAAGAAATCAATATGTAGACAACCAATTCTAAGAGAAATAAAAAACGTTGAGTTGATGTTTGTGCATTGTGTCAAACAGAAATTGATTTTAAAGAATTTGTTGCTGCAACCTCCAATGCTTCTTTAATTCAATGTCACAGTTAAAAGACCATAGCGACAAGTGTTTAGTAAAAAGCCATTCACTCCTCAGCGACTGACTGATCAGGAATTTTATTGGTGAGAAATTTTGCAAATTTGATAAACAGTCCAGCTGGGGAGCATTTTATGTATCAAGGAAGACTATACCTTACTGGTAACATGGAATCGGTATTATTCTGTTGAAGAGCAGCATTTCACAGGGCTCAAGTAAAAGTGCCACTGTGCACAAGCATTACTTGAGCTTGGGAACGCAATAAAAACGTAATAGTCCCTATGCAAAAAGCTCTTAGTACTGGTATGATGTACCAGTATGCGTGTGAAACTATTAGCATCTAGCACTACAATTGCTGTCGGTGGCCGCTGTCTATAATTAGTTATATTATTTTCAATGATGTTACAAAACACGAATCAGGTCATAATGATGCCGTAAACAGAATAGAAATTCATCTGAAACCAAGTTATGCTATTCTTGCGTCTAGGTTCTTTGCTGTGTTGAAGCAGCAGGGCTATCTAAATCTGTGATTGGAGAGCTCAATGTTTGATACCATTGTAAATATCCCCATCTAGCTATTTGGTTAAACTCTCGTAACCTTAAAAATGAGGCTTCTTTTTGATGCAGGGTTCTTAACGAATTTCGTTCCATTAATTCCATGCTGGTAAATCATCTGTTTTTTGACTGTAAATAATTACAGACTTGTGAGAACTAGCGAGACATTGTTTAGAACTATAAAGCTATACAAGTAGTCCATATCCAATTCTGAATATTATAACATTATCTTATTCACTATTTATAAATATATTTTAATATGTATCATCAAAAACTCTACCCTTTTAGTAATACTACATATTCAATTAAAATATTTACCAATTGTGTATGTAGATACATCTTTCTGTTATTAAGAGAGCTATTTTAAAATTATAAATATTATTTTTACTGTACATTTTTTATGTGAAACTTGCTTTTTTAATATATCTTTCATATTTAATTTTAGTAGAAATCAAGAATTTGAAACTAACAAAAAATTCTTAAGCTAAACTAAACTTAACTATTTATTAAGCTAAATTAAACTATTTCTTAGACACATTATATTACTAATACGTTAGATTTAAAATAATTATTTCAATGTGAAATGTTTGTTGAATACAAATTTTATGAGATCTATTTAATAAGTTAAGCTAAATTTGAAATATTTGAATAAATATTATTGTTATTATAGTTTTAATAATTTGCATTTAAATTTCATATTGATGAATATATTGCTATAATCTAACAAACTCATTTATATTTTTAAAGAAACGTTTTATATTCTATTGGCAAATTTAGATAAAGGATTCATTTAAGAAGAATTTTTTTTAATTTTGATAAAAAAAAAAACTCTGCAACATATTTCTCAAATATAAATAATAAACTTAAATTTCTCTGCTATCTTTATTGTAATGGAAAGTAAAAGAAAAACATAATTTGTTTTTCAAAACTCAGATAAAAATGTATTTATATGCTGTTTTGTCACAGGAATTATACTTAATACCTCACATATTAAATAATTTGTATAAAGTTTTGCCTGATTGAATTTCTGTTATAGAATTTTCGTTTTGTTAAAATATTTAATTAAAGTGAAATTTAAATTGTTTTTAATTAGTTATTTTTTGTGAGGATAATACTTTTAACTGATCCTCATTGATTAAAAATTTATCCTTATTTTTTGTTGGAACTTGATCAAGTTAGTTTCTATAATCTCAATTATAAATTCGACGGGATTTCCTCTTTTTCCATTTCTTTGATCGTGGATTGAATGTGATAGAATATGGCTATCGTTTTCTTGTTCTCAAAATTAGAAAAAATATATTTTTCGTAAAACTGTTGACATTAATCAAAATTTCTCAGAATATAAAGAATTGACTTTCATTTTTTATGAAAACATCATTAATTTATAAAATTTTCATCAAAATATTGAGAAATAGTCCCTTTTATTTTGATGGTGCAACAAGATTAAATCTCCGGTGCGGAGATAAAAGATTTGATTGTTGTAATTCTTCCTTTTTTTTTTTTAACTTTTTTTCGAAATTTTCCTCTTTTTTGAGGAATTCTGATTTGATTTATTGACTTGGATCTTGCTTGTGAATTCTAGTTCTTTCTGCATAAATTTGTTTTCAGTTTCAGAAGTTTCTCTGTTTAATTCATGCAATAATTTGAATACAGACAGAAGATAATCCAGCGATAGACTTAAAAGAGGTCAGAAGGAATAATATCATATTGAAAATTTTTGGGTCTTAACCATATTTCTAGTTAGCAGCTAACTTTATATCTTTCGAAATTTTATGCAGACTACATTGTACTCGTTATTCCTAATGCAGTTCCACTCATTTCTATTGATATCTATTTCTGAATCTTCTATCAATTTTTTAAATTGATTTCTATGGTTCTCTTTTCCGGAAAAGAGAACCATAGTATGTATTCTCATTCTCACCTAAGAAAGTTCATGACCATGAACTTTCTTAGGTGAGAAGGAGAATACATTTAATTTATCAGCATCAAGGTAGCACTTTTCTTACAATATTTTTCCAGTCAATATTTTTTTCAATAGATCAGTAATTTAAAATATGAACACAAATATCAGTTTTCATGGAAGTTGATTTTTTTTATCCTTACTTTGCTTACAGTTTTTTTTATTTATAATGAGCAAAAAAATAAATAAATAAATAAATAAATAAATAAATAAATAAAAATAGAAAATAAAAAAAAAGATTTCATTTTCTCAATATTAATTGGTGAATTTAAATGCATATTTACTCGAAAATATTAAAATAATATTTTGTAGAAAATTATAAATTTACCAAAGCAATGCATATTTAAACTTGTAAGCATTTATATTAGAAAATTAATGTTAAGTAAATGAGTTTGATTTTTATTAATAATTATATTTGTATTACTTAATCACTTTCTAAAGGGAGTAATTGTTTAAATTATAAGATTTATAAGTGTGAGTAAAATTTAGTTTTCAAAAAATTTGTTTATAGTTATTTTTTGGTATTAACAAATAACTTTAACTGCTACTGACTTAAATTTGTGTTACATAGAATGACTATGAGTCTCAAAATATTAAGTTCTGTTATGAGATTAAATTAATTTTTTTAACTGCTTTTTATTAAGTTGATTTTCGAACTGTTAGTGATACATCAAATCAATTTAATACAATAAATCAATAATCTATTAATAAATAGATATTTTATATTCAAACAGAATGAGTAATGCACTTAATATACTAAATGTGTTTCATGTACTTAAATGATACTTATTTTTGTGTTTAACGATAAATATTAAAAGTTTTTACATAATACTAAAATTTGTAATATGAAATTATTGAACAATATATTTCTAGTAAAGTAAACATTTATTTTATTAGTTAATGTTTATTCTTTAATTCATGGAAATTAGTATTTTTAATGTCTTTTTTATTTCAAATCTGTTTTTCTAGCTCTGATTTGGAATGAATAAGCAAAAATTAAAGCTTATGTATTTCAATAAATATTTATCAGCTAAATATATTAATGAAAAATTGTGCAATTACAGAGATTGATAATATTAATTTTTAATGTAACACCAAAACAATGATACTTTGTAAAATATAAAGAAACACTATCCAAACTATTCATCCCTTATAAAGAAACGGATATTAAATAGCGTAATTTTAAATAATAGGTATATAAGAAATTTTTTATATTTTTATGGACGCATCAAACGAATTTATCATTTTCCACGATAAATTGCTTAAAAAATAAATTTTCGAGATATTTAAGACTTTGAGAACAAGGACAGAGGAAGAAAATAACATTTTTTATTTAATAGTGATTCAACTCAAGCTAAAATGAATAACCATTTTTATGAAATATTTGAGATGCGAGTAAAAGATTCCTTAGGATGTAGTACTTAATATTTTTAGAAAATTTTTCAATGGATGCATTTTATTTGAAAATATATTTTCCATTATAATTAAAATCTTTTTTGTACTTCTATAATGTCTTCTGGTAAATACAAATATGGAATAATATATAATCTTAGAACAAAGATGGACTATATACTACTGGTCATTAAAATTGCTACACAAAGAAGGCGACATGCAACAGACGTTAAATTTATACGAAAGTAAGAAGGTGCTAATATATGCAAATGATTAGCTTTTCAGCGCATTCAGACAAAGCAGGCGCCAGTAGCGACACCTACATTGTGTTTAAATGAGGAAATTGTTCAGCCGGTTCCTCATACACAAATTGCATTT
>JAPDSC010015143.1:765472-779624 GCA_026290005.1 Latrodectus geometricus | reverse complement strand
AAAAAAAAACAAATTAGTTTAGAAAAGAAATAGATTTTAAACTCGAAGTAAAAATAATTCATACTTTGAAAATTTGTATAAGCATTATTTCTAATTTACTTTTCTATACACATTTATAGTTAATTATGTTTCTATACTAATTTTGTAATATCATAGAAAGGCAATATTAATTATATACTTTCATATCAGCTTTAATGAGTTAAAAAGAATTTTGATCACCAGTTCAGTTCAAGATTTAGCCGAATATATTATCATACAGTTTGTTGCATTCATCATATAAATATTTCAGTAATATTTATAATGTATTAACCTATATAATGTTAAGCAATTTTCCCAAGGTACCGTGAAATTCACAATACTTCTCATTGAATAAGTGACGTATGCAAAATCTCATCAGTTTTCTTGAAATATGAAGTAACTTAAATAACTCGGTATTTTATAAAGGATTAACATTTCTTTTTTAATTCAGTCTTGACAACTAAAATCTTATTGTATTTCATTTATTTGTATGTTATCTAACAATAATGTCTTGTTCTCCACTGAAAATAAGTGACAAAGCATAATAGCTTATAATCTTATTCACCCAAGATGAAAAAAATTATTTTTAAAGCTAATTATCTAAATTTATTAAAATTTTTATTTAGTAATATTATCTAGTATATTTTGGAAGCATAGTCAAATAAGATTTTAAAATAAAACAATAATTATATTCACTTCATAAATTTAATTGAATTTAACAATTTTTATATCCTTGTAAGAATTAAAATATTCATAAGAATAAATAAAATGTAAATTAAGATTTGAATTTGTGTTAATTTCATTTCAGCACAGAAAAATATTAATATGTAAAATTAATGAATCAATAATTGGATTATGGAAATAAAAATTGAGAAAATTATGAACTGACTTCGCGTTCGCTATTTAATAAAAGTCTCTTTTTTATGTGATATCAGATGAGGATTATTGCTTTATTCTCTTTTACTCGGAGGGGAATAATGGAACAAACTTCTGAAATATCACCAAATTAATTGAAAAAATGTTTTTTGAATGCTTTATTACAATTCCGATGCTAATTTTTTTCTAATAAAAGGTCACAAAACACATACATTATATATATACATATAGGATCCAAACTAATTAACCAAATGTCGCTATTTGTTAGAAAACATTGCGCATTCTCGCAGAAAGTAATAAATACTCAGCGTCAAGAGTTAGATGTGAGATTGTTAATGAAGTACGAGACTTACTTATATACCTGCTCGAGATGCGAACACGAGCAGGTGTCCCACCGATTTCTGTTTTCATCATATATTGTTTACTAGTACAAGAAGGTATTACACGAATATATTTTTACATGTTTCTGTTTGTTTTATAATTTATATAGTAGTAAAGTGTCAATTTTAAAACTGTGTATTGCTTGATGATCCACTGACACACTCTACATATATATATATATATATATATATATATATATATCATGGTCAATCGAATCTTTTTTCTTACACATCTAAAATGCATTTATACAATTTTAGGAATTTTATTACTTTAAATATTACACTAAAGCAGGGGTCACCAAAGTGGTCTATATAGACCCCTAGGGGTCTATTTAACAACAGTAGGGGTCTATCTAACCCAGGGGTCGAATGGGGGTCTATTCGGACTCGAAGGAAAAACAGTTCTTATTACGCACAACACACATATCTAACTGCGTACGTAAAAATTTAAAATATTTTCATAATTGACTTAATATTATATTCTTTATAGAAAATAAAATATGATTGAAGCCGGTTTCAGTCACGTTAATTCAATTTTAACTAAAAACAGAAATAAATTAAATGTGGAGCTTCACGGGAATTTACAGTTAAAATTGACTAATAGCGAACCTTGCCTAGAAACACCAGGCACACTCATCTCAGTAAGAAGTAAAAAATCTGTAGCTAATTTACTCACTGTTTCTGATTTATTAAATATTTAGACTAATATATAGTTTTATTTTAATTACCTGAAAATTACCTTTGTGGGGGTCTATGGGGATTTCGAAAAATTATATAGGGAGCGATGATCTAATAAGTTTGGCGATCCCTGCACTAAAGTATCTATGTTTAAAAATAAAAATAAAACTCTTTAAAAGTTTTTTTTTTTACAAATGTTTTTTTTTGGGGTATTTTGTTTAATTAAATACGAAATAATGATTAGTAATAATTTAATAGCAAAGCAATGGGGAAAAGGGATAAAAACTTTTTTGCAGATTCTATAACTGACTTTCATAGTTTATTTATTAATTAGTTATTTTTGAGAAAATTTTGTTTAACATTGAAATGTCCTTCATTCAAACAGAAGGCAATATGTCACGTAACACTTTCTTTCAAATAAATGAAAATCTAATTTTTCATATTTACAGAAAAAATACTTCATAGCGATATTTTTAATGAATTTTTTGTGTATTGTAATTAATTTTCTTTAATTAGTAAGCATTTAACATTAATTTAACTGTTTGGATGTATAATTAGTAAAATTAGTTATTTTAAAATATTATTCATTCCATATTTATTGTTCCAGAACCTATTTATAGAGAATAATAATTTTTCTTTTATTATGTATTTAACATATCTTAATTAACTAAACAAATGCTTGCAACATAAAATAAAATGCAACGATATCATTTCAACTTTAGATTTTTTAATATTTGTTTCATACAAAATTTTCATACGCATTCTAATCTACATGCATTCGGTTCCATACGATTTCCCAGGAGATGAGCAATCATTTTTGAAATGTACCTTTTGTGAATTTTTTTTAATAAGCAAATTTCTAAATTGTGTAAAGCGTAAAGATTTACTATTCGGTGACTTTTCAAATTTTCATACATTGTATGCCAAATATACTAAGTGGCATTAGAAGATACACAATGCTAGTTTACGTAGTGTACGTAGCGTATATACTAACAATTTATTTAATTTTAAGTACAATTCAGTTATTCAAGAACAATTTATTTATTCAGTTGAAGCAAATAAATATTAAAACTCATTGCAATGCGGCGTACAAAAAGTAAAAAAAAAATTCTATTAAATTTACATTTATGTGTTTTTAGAAGACTAATAATAAATTTAGAAACCTAAATGTACAAACACTTTATAATTTTTATACATAGTGAGCATGTTCAACATTATTCCTACACCTATCGGTATCATTCCAATATATATTCTGTAAATTTTGATGGGTTTGAGGATTTTTATTAATGCCATGGGAATTAATATTCGATAGCTCATGATTCATTGTTTCACATATATTTTATTTTAAACGTTTATATTTCCTCATAGTTTTAACACAATTGCAGCATTTAAAACAATTTTTTTTTACATTTTAACATTGTTTAGTGTCAATGCGTCCTCAACTAATTCTAGCTAAATTGGAATAATTTTCTGTAACTATGTAACAATATTCTCTCTCTCTCTTTCTCTCTCTGTATATATATATATATATATATATATATGCATAATAAAAATTTCGTATTTCATTTTTATACTCAAACTTTCAGTGGCTAAGTTTGCTATCCTTAATCAGTCACAGATATATATAGTGTGTTTCGGTATTGTAATTAAATTTTCTTGTTTGAATAATCTAATGAAATTTCGTATCTTATTTTCACAAGAATTATATCGGAAATTGTGTTGGTGAATGAATTGACTACATATGGCGAGTGTACTCCAAAATTTAGAAATGAAAAGTGCAATTTAGAAAACTCTGAATTAAGAGTAAGTAGTCTTAATTTCAATTACAAATTTTGGTTTGTTCTGATTCTTGAGAAAAGTTTTTAAAATGTTGCTGTCCTATTTATTTCCTTAACTCTCTGAAATGTTTCTTCATTAAAGAGTTTTCTCCGATTTCCTTTCATAAAAAGTGTTGTCTATTATTTAAAAAATATTTATCAGTTTTAAATATATTAAAGTGTTTATTATAAATTTTTAACAAAAATAAGAAATATAACAATTTTTCTTTTTACATGCTAACTAATCTTACTTAGAAATAAATTTCCCCAGAAAAATGGAGGAGTATATTAACGGTAAGAACATTTCCTTCAATATAAAAATTGAGCAAGTATGACTTTTATAAAAATATTTTTTTATATTATACAAATATATAAAAGTTTATTATTTTATATTTAAAATATAAAATAAAATACTTTCATATAATTTTATATGAACTAAATTTTTAAAATAAAGTTGCACTGGGACAGAATTTTCTATTTTTCCATAAATTAAGAGATTAGTCTATCATGTTCTTTTTTTGTAATTAAAAAATTAAATTTATATGTGAATTAGATGTACTAACTCGAAATAATTTTGTTTTCAAAATTTCAAATGTTTGAAAACTGAATAAGACTTGTTAAAAAATTGCTTAACATAATGAATATCTGTAATATTGCATATTTTCTTTAATTATATTTATAAAAGTATATTTAAAAATTTTTATATATCTACAGAGAAATCTTAAAAATATTCAAATTATGTTATAATTTTCATATTTAATCTATAATGATAGAAGTTATAATTATTTCTGTTGAATTTAATGATTGTATGACTATTTTTAATAATTATAATATTAATATATTCATTATTTAAATTTACCTAAAAACAAAAAAATAAAAATAAAAAAATAAATTTAAAAATAATTTAAAAAACAAAAAAATAATTTGAAATTCAGCTTTGAAATAATTCTTGTATCATGAAAATTGGACTTAAGGAAGAAAACTCTGTTAGACTATTTCGTCGTTAAAGTTAAAAGCTTATTGTACTTCATTTATAACTATTGATGAGCTGCAAATGCAATACTTTGGAAAAACTGAAAGATTTTTATTTTTTCCACTATCACCTAAATTTATACTATAATCAACATAATATTAATCTTATTAATATAACTTTTAATATGGCTTAGTTGGTTACATTTTTTATTAAAGTTATATTATTAAACCGGTGAACATTTTAGTTTGTTTTCTAAATTAATAAATATTAAAAATTAGAGTTAATCCTCATTATATTGTTACATATTATTATTGTATTGTTATCATTAACATAAAAAAGGTATATATGTTTTTTCGTTGGAATGTTATGATATGTTTTCATTTATTAATAAGCATTTTTGAACAACAAAAATACTTAAATAGTACCATCATAAATATTAAATACTACTTCAATATATAAGTTAAAATAAAAAAAATTATTTTAAAAATGAACTATTGATTTTCGTAGAATTTAAAAATTTTACAAGTTAAAATAATACAAGATAATAAAAAAAATGCTCCCTGTTAAAACAGAAAAATATTTTCTTTGTCACTGTTCTCCAACTAGGAACAATTTATGTGCTCAATATTTAGAGAAGATAACATTTATATTAAACTGGATTTAGTCAGGTAAATATTTTATAATTGCTGAATTTCCATATGTTGAAAAAATAATGCTTTGATTATTTTAATTATTTTAAATAATTAATTAATAATTTATAAAGTCATAAATTTTATGAAAAAACTTATAAAGTTTAAGTTTTAATTATTTATATAAAAAAATGTAATATAATATTTTTTTGTAAATTGCACAAAAATATATTAAAGTCGAAATTAAAAAATGTTTCCATAAGTATTCGGATCTGAATAAAATCAGATATCAAATTTACAAATTTTTAAGTGAGAAATGCTTTAGCTTGGTATATGATTTGAAATAATTTTAAAATATTATACTTTGGAAAATTTTTGAAATATTATATATTGAAGTAAGTATGAACAATTTTCAATTTGTTGATAATATTTAAGTTGTGCAAGAATTGTAAATACAAGAAATTATATGTACAAATGATTTCTAATACAACCCTAAAGAAATTAATTAAATTTAAATTATTTGAAACTACATACTGAATTTCGGTTTTAAATGAATCACTTTTCAACTTATCGTATGAAAATGTATCTGTCCTAAAAGATGAGAAAGCTTCAATAATTGATAACTAGCCACACATGATTAATAAACATTTATTGAAATAGTATAGTTAGTCCACATAGAATATTGTACATTGAATTCATAGTAGTTTGAAGACATCAATAGTAATATATAGTATTCCACATCAAAATAAACATGTACTTTATACATAAATATCTCACTGTGTTAAAATCAATCATCTGGAAGAAAGCACAATAAATTCCCTAAATAAATAAATCAACATTCCATGAGCCATAAATTAATCTTTTTCTAAAGCAAATCAATATTTAAAAGGTTATCAAGGTGTTTTAAATATTTCATGTTGCAATAAGTGACAAATAACTCTGAACAAAAGGAACATTACTCTCACTTTTGCTTTACGATTTTTTAAAAAAAATATATATTAATTGCATAAGATTGTAAATCATTATGAACGCTTTTGTTCCCAAAACTACAATTCTTGTTTTGAAATTATGTATAACAAAAGGTGATTTAGAATACAAACCACATTGTGATTTAAATTTTCTTTTATAACTTCCTCATCCGATGTTCTTTATTGTTCATAAAAACGTGAAATAATGTCGCGTCACGTAAATCAAATAAAGAAATTGGTTTGTTTTTTTGAGCAAATCAGAAAATATCGTAGGGCTAAATATGAATTTATATCACAAAACACTTGGTAAAAATATTGGTTTCCAGATTTTTAAAATGAAGAATATTTAATTAATCAACTTCAATGAAAATCTCAATCTTATTTCAATCCAAAATTCAATGAAAAATAAATTCGAGAAATACAATTTTTGACAGATGATTTGAGATGTGTTCGATTTCTTATGTACATTATGTAACAGTTTTATCTTTTCTCCTTGATTTAGCAAAATATTGCTATGATGTTGTTGATCATGAGTTTTATTTACATGCATCTCATTTGTAAATATATATACAAATGGAACAAAATGAATTATATAAAATTAATCCTACATAAAAATTCTTTCTATATTAATTCTTATCGTATGATCTTCTCAATCAAATATCTCACTGTTTTGAATCCTGTACAGATTTTGGGAAATGAGTTTCTTCATAATTAAGCAATCATTTAATCTTTTATTGTTTAGGAAAAATGATGCACGAGTAAATAGATTCATCCGATGAATTGAAGTCTTCTAATTTTGTTGAAGCTCACAAGTTAAGGGTGACAGCATTATCATTGCCTACTACTTGATTGGATATCACAGTGTTGATAACGGTCATTCCTCGTTTTGTTTCCATACTGATATCTCCTTGAGAGTCCCTCTGTCTCGTTAATTTCCTTGGAAATTTAGATAAGATGGCTTCTCGTATCTAGAAAAAAATAAATTTATTAAATTCAGTGTAATTTAATATTTGGTACTTTGTATTATTTTTACAATATTTTTGACCAAAAAAGTGTTTTAACATACATATCAAATATTTTTCAAAATGTGAAAAAAAAAAAAAAACGAAACAGTTTAAATTAGTCTTTATTGAAACGAAATGATAAAAATTGTACTTTTAAAGTGTATTTTAATTTTTGCTAGCATATATGTAAAACTTTCATATGGTAAAATATAAAAAAAATTAATTTAAAGACAATAAAAACTATAGAACTTGAGTGCGGCCATTGAATTGCACCATTTAGTGGTAAGCATTTGACAACAGATGGCAAAGCGGTGAGGTAATAATAGATAAGAATTGAAGAAATAATACATACATACATATATATATATATATATATATATATATATATATATATATATATATATAAATATATATATATATATATATATATATATATATATATATATATATATATATATATATATATATATATAAAAATTTATATATATATATATATAAAAATTTTCGGAGATGTATATGTTAACTTGAGTTTGTAATGTATAGTAAAATAATGTCGTTTCATTAATATCTCATGATAAATAAAGTAACGCATTTCTCTATGCCTTAGATAAATACTTTTTTAAATAAAATTTTGAAAGTTTCACTTATCTAACACATTTAGAATCAATGATACGTTTTTGACTTATATACCTACATATATGTCATAAATAGTTTCAAAATTTAGAATTTAATGAGAAATTGGGGACAATTTTTAATAAAATAAAATAATTGGTTTCTAAAAAAACTGGTTTTGTAATGGTTGAAATGAACTTAGAAATTTGCTTATTGAAAAAATAGCAAACTAATTTACAGCCAAAACTAGGTTCTGTAAATGAAATTAAGCTTTTCCATCAGGAATTGTATATATATACGCGATGAACACTGCAGGTACACATTAACAATGATAAATAGTTATCGTTATGTTATTTATTATATTTATTACTTTTTGATATAAGTCCTTAATAAAAAACAGGACTGCTTGAAGATAGGTATTGGTTTTGTAATAATTGACCTATTTGTCATCGTTCAGATTAATTCATGTTACTTCAGTTGAAATCAAAGTTTACCTCAACAATCTAATGAATATTAAGATAGTTATACATAATACTACCTTAATATTCAACAATAAATACCATTATAACACATTGATATTAAGATTTTCTTCAAATATATTTGCATCCATACATATCTATAAGATATGATGAAATTTGGGAATATATTTTGTATAATAGGAGTGTTTTACAATTTAAAAAACGTAGTTTATATTTATTTACATTTGCTACTGTGAAATGTTACCAATTCATACTTTTTGTACTTAAATTTTACAAGCCAATTTTTGTCGTATTTTATGATTTTGAAAATACTGCGTGGACCTGGTTGTAAAGAAATTGTTCTTATCTTTAATTTTTGATTTAAGAGCATTAAGTTTAAAAACTAATCTTATGACATCGGCTTCAAACATAATTTTTCTTCGGATTTAACTGAATTTGAACTATGTACACTTTATTCCTACTAAAAATGGGAGCAAAATTTTAAATTATTTTTTCTGATTTTACTTATTAGATTGATTCCAAAAATAAGTTTTAAAACAAAATCTCAAAATTTAAAATTTGAATTTTAAATTCAAATCCTATGGAGAAAAATTTATAAATAATAAGGTGAAAAGATTTTTACTATAACTATAAAAAATATTTCTTAACAAACAATAATTTGTGTGTTCATAATATTTTTTATTAAAAATTTGTGTAACAATTTTAATTTTAAATATTAATATAGGGACGTATATTTAAAATTATAGATTATTTATATATTCCTTTAAAAATATTAAAACTATTTTAAGCTAAAATTTTACCAATTATCAATAATTTTCTCATATCATTTTCGTAAACTTGATGATGCATACTTTTATTTTGGAATACTTCATGTGATAGTTTTACTTGCATGAAATTCAGCTTATAAAATATTAAATTGTTTAAATAAAGTCGCTTAAAATAACAATATGTTTTTTAATTTTTAAAGTTATCTTTTAAGTGCTTATAATTCTCAACATTTTTGTTTCTCTCATGTTTAACCTCACAAAATGGCACTTTAACAGTGGGTTTCATCTGCAAAATACTTAGAAATTAAACTTTAATTTTAACTGAGAAAACTCTTTTTTTCCTTTATACAGTAAGCCCTTAAACAGTAATTTTGTATCAAGAAGAAACATGTCACGAATCAAAAACAATTATATTTAAAAATTATTTCAGATTATGAAGAAGATTCAAAATTTTTTTCAAAACTTAATTCCATTCATTAAAAGATTTCTTTTATCATTTCAATTTTAATTTTCAGTGTTTAGACGTTTTCAAAGGAAACTTTGAGAAACTCCATTAATCAATTAGATTCAACTTTTTAATATTTTGCAAATTTTTACAAACAAATAAGAAAACTGTTGTTGAACAAAAACGTTTCGAAACGTTAAATATTATTGCAGTGTTTGAATTAAGCTTTCAAAACTATACGCTAATTTAGAATGCTAAATTAATTTTCCAAGTCATAAGTTGTTGAAATGAATAGTTTTTGCTATATTTTCTTTTGATCTTTCGGCAAAAATGATGTTACAAATTGTGTTAATTTTTATTTACGCCTGAGTGCACTTTTCTTTGCAAAATTAATTTCCTAAAAGCTAAATAATTATCCTTAAATAATTAATGAATAGATTAGAGTTTTTTTTTTAGAAAATATGAAGAGTATTACTTCTAACATTTACAAGTTTACTTGCACTTATTTGGATATACATTAGTATTATTGAGCACTTTACATACATTATTTATTGGTAGACTGTTTTGATTACTTAATTCATTTCCTACATTTATATTTCACTAATACATTTGTACTTTTGTATTCAACATATTTTAAATATAAACAAAAAATTTGCTTAGTCAAAAATTAATATTAAATAGTCTTTTTCGACAGTTTATCTTATGATTATTTACATAAAAGCAATTCTAAGCTTCTTTGTTAGTCAAACATATATAGGAAACTATATAGCATTATACTATGTAGAAAAATCATATAAGGAAATATATTCATATTTAAAAACACCAATTATTTCTATTTAAAATATTTGTTTTTTCTCTTCTTAAAATAAAAAATGCATATCATTATACAAATTATTCAAATCAGAACTGAAACATTCTTTGCTCTTCGTAAGGAAAAAACACATTTTCTTTCATTATTAATTACGATGTTTTATGTTTTAACTTTACAATTCATTTTAGCTCAAGTTTTATAAATCAAAGCCTTTCAACGTGTTAAATTCTGAATATATAAGTAATAAAATGCTTAAATTTAAAATTTCACTCACTGTTCTTATTATTTGATTTAAATAATTAATAAAGTATTTTTAAATAAAGCACATAATATTTTTTTAAGAATTGCGGACTTTACATTTAAATAATACTGGAAAGTATGGTGACTTTTAAATTTCTTTTGAAGTTAACCTCAAAACATTTTTAATTATTTTTTCATGGATATTTCATTCGCGTACAAAATGTACCTGCTTAAAAAGTGCCCTTAATAAAGATAGAATAAAGCTTCGCAGTTAATTTTCTAATATTTATATAAGTTTCAAATATTACTAATAAGTATTTCCAACATTGGAAAATATAATAAAGCATGTTTTATTTATTAGAAGTAATGCATAATTCGGTAGAATTTTGAAATAAAGTTATCGCGAGCAAAAATGTAAATAAAATATTAAGACTTAATTAAATTCGAAATTTTCAATAAAAAATATTCTAAAATATCTCATACTTTTTAATTTATTACTCCACAATATTGATTTTTATTATAGATAATTAAGTGTTTAATAATGTATATATTTTAAAGAATATTTTGAAATATATTTAAGTATTTTTATATAGATCAATTGCATATTTGATATTAACTGTAAGAGTAATATTCTAATCATTATATTTAAAATAAAATTTAAATTATTATATAAATAACACTTTTTAGATAATTATTTAAAATTTCATTTAATTTATTATTTTAATTTATAATATTTAAGTAAGAGTTTTCAAGCATTATTTTCTTAAGTCTTTCTATTAAAGATTTATTTATAAGAAATAATATTATTACTTTTAATGAGTACTATAGACTTGTATAATTATTTAAAACATGTGCTATAATTTCAAATAGAGAATGTTTTGGGAGACTTATTTAACGCATTTATTCTTATCCAAAATAAGGAAATATTGTCTTACTCTAAATACTTTGATCTAGAGAAGAGACAATTTAGATTTTATATCTATTTCAATATTATAGAGTTATTTAACATAAGATATAAATTTTATTATTGAAAGTAATATGGAACTATATTACAAATCAAAGTACTTTATTTAAAAATAAGAGCTAAAATTTCAACTGTAGAATGTTATGAAAAACGAATTTAACTCATTTATTCTTATCAATATAAGAATAAATGTGTTAAATACGTTAGACACAAACATATTTAAGAATAACGTAATAGTCAAAATAGATCCCGCTAAATACATTAATCCATTAATGAAACAGTTTAGGTTTCGAATCTGACTAAGATACATATCTTTGTCTTGTTGACGTCGTTGCCAGTCAGTTTTGTGATAAACTAATAATTTTGTCAACAAACAAAAAAGACAACTTTGTCCTCAAATAATTTGATAGTTCAATTTTAAGAGAAAACTCTAGTTCTGAATTTCAGGTAGAGTTCAGAGTTATAGTATTGGTCTGTAAAGTTACTACTCAGCTGTTCTAAGATGTTACAAAGAATGCAATCAGACATATGTAAGCAAATGGTTTGTAAATGGTTCGACAATTAAAAAAAACAATTAGTTCAATAATATAACAAGAAGAATTATTTCAACAACAGAATAAGAATAAATAAAACAATAAAAGAAAAACAATTATGTATCAAGAACTAAAAATTATAGAGTCTAATTATTTTAAAATACAAATACAGGGATACATACGAATATTCAAGAAACACATTAACTATGGAGATGGTTGTAGAAAACTAAAGGCATACTTTCGAATAAAAATTATCGATATAAAGGTATCTTTGTTATTAAAATAATTTTAAATAAATCTAATAAAACTGTTTGAAGTCAACATATAATTTTTATACAAAAACGGCACAGGTAAGTTACGTTAAAAATTTTTAATATCGTATTGATGAATATTTCGCTGTTATTAATAAATTTAATTTAAAATCTAAAAATTTGAGGTTGTAAAAAAATGATTTCTAGAGAAATTTAGAAAATTGTATGAGGCCAATAAATACTTAATTAATTGAAAAGTAATTTAAGATGCATATATACATCTATATATATACGCTACTGGCCATTAAAATTGCTACACCAAGAAGGCGACATGCTACAAACGTGAAATTCATACCAAAGGAAGAAGGTGCTGTGATATGCAAATGATAAGCTTTTCAGCGTATTCAGACAAAGCAGGCGCCTGTAGCGACACCTACATTGTGTTCAAATGAAGAAATTGTTCAGCCAGTTCCTCATACACAAATTGCATTTGTACGTTGTTGCCTGGTGAAAAGTTGTTGTGATGCCTTGTGTAAGAAGGAGAAATGCGTATTAGCACGTTTCTGACTTTGATAAAGGTCGAATTGTAGCGTATTGGGATTGTGGTTTATCTTATCGCAGTATTGCTGCTCGCGTCGGTCGAGATCCTATGACTGTTAGCAGAATATGGAATCGATGTGTTCAGGACGGTAATACGGAACGCCATGCGGGATCTTGACGGCTACCTATCACTAGCAGCCGAGAAGACAGGCATATTATCCGCATGGCCGTAATGGATCGTGCAACCACGTCACGAGCCGTGAGTCAAGAAAAGGGGTCATTTGGAAGACAACAAGTGTCTGCACAAATAGTTCGACAACGTTTGCAGCAGCATGGACTCTCAGCTCGGAGACCATGGCTGCGGCTTCCCTTGACGCTGCGTCATAGACAAGAGTGCCTTCAATGGTGTGTTCAACGATGAACCTGGGCGCACGAATGGCGAAACGTCATCTTTTCAGATGAATCCAGGTTTTGTTTACAGCATCATGATGGTCGCATCCATGTTTGGCGGCATCGTGGTGAACGCACACTGGCAGCGTGCATTCTTCATCGTCATACTGGCCCGTCACCTGGCGTGATGGTATGGGGTGCCGTTGGATACACGTCTCGGTCACCTCTTGTTCGCATTGACGGTGCTTTGAACAGTGCACGTTACATTTCTGGTGTGTTACGACCCGTGGCTCTAGCCTTTATTCGAGCCCTGCGAAACCCTACGTTTCAGCAGGATAATGCCCAACCGCATGTTGCCGGTATTGTACGGACCTTCCTTGATACGGAACATGTTCAGCTGTTGCCCTGGCCAGCACGTTCTCCAGATCTTTCACCAATAAAAAAGGTCTGGTCAAAGGTTGCCGAGCGACTGGCTCGTCGTTATACGCCAGTCACTACGGTTTATGAACGGTGGCATCGTGTTGAAGCTGCATGGGCATCTGTACCTGTACATGCAATCCAATCTCTGTTTGACTCAATGCCCAGGCATATAACTGCTGTTATTACTACCAGAGGTGGTTGTTCTGGTTACTGATTTCTCAGGATCTATCCAGCCAAATTTTTTGAAAATTTTATCAATTGTTGTTTCTAGTACAATATATTTGTCCAATGAATATAATTTTGTTATCTGCATTTCTTCCTGGTGTAGCAAATTTAATAGCTAGTATATATATATAT
>JAPDSC010015143.1:702321-765072 GCA_026290005.1 Latrodectus geometricus | reverse complement strand
ATATATATATATATATATATATATATATATATATATATTATTCAGCTATAATTTGGTTATTTAGGCTATAAGAGCTTTTTTTTTAAAGTAAACCAGTGTATACAATGACAAAATCATTGTTTCGAGCGATTTGCATTTCTTCATAGCAATTTGCAATTCTTCATAGTGAAATCTCACAAAATTCATTATATAGTATTTCTTTTCCATTTAATGATTCATTTATCTCTAATTTTGGAAAAATTGAAGAAAAAAAAATTTAAATGTATGTGTGAAAAATAAGTATGTATAAAAAACGAAATACATACTTATTTTTCATCCATGCTGACTTTAATAACATTTTAATTTCGTTTAATAATTCAAAATATTAACTAATGGTCAATACAAGTCAAATAAATATAATCAGTGACAATTTTAAAATATTAAAATACCTTCTGATATGCAGTTTACTAATTTTATAAAAAAACTCAAAATCTGGTATTCAGACAGAAATCAGGTCATTCGGAACTGTTGATATCATTAAGAATAGTTTTAGATAAAATATTATTTCAATAAGTTGTATAGCAATGGTCCTTATTAAAAAAAACAATATGATTTCTATGTGTTTGAATCCTGTTTAAACACATAGAAATTATACTGTTTTTCTCAATGGAAAATAAATCATTTGAGATCAATCAAGATTTTCCTGACATACGTTTTCACTTGAATAAAAAGATTGGTTCTTCAGCAAAATCTGTGTGGGGGGAAATCAAAAAGGTCGGCTTCTTGCAACGTAAGAATATAATATTTGTATACATGCTATAAATTTTCGCACTTCTAATATTGTAATAAATATTTATGTATTTGTCTAATAAATATTTATGTACTAAAATACAAAATGGATTTCCCTCAGATAACTCAGATAAGAACAGATTCGTAGAATCAATGAATATTATGCATCTCACTTTTTCAAATTTTCTGTAGTTGAATACTTAGATTAATAAGTACATCAGCATAGGCTACAGTGGCCTAAATTATGCACAGAGCTCTTCAGAGTTAAAAGTCAGGGTTTTTTTATATTTTACCTTTGAACAACATTGAAAGGAGATTGAGATGGGTGCTTGGGAGTCTTCAGGGCTTGAGACACCAGAAAAGACATATATGAAAAATTTTATGGAAGATAATTTACACTGTGGATATTAAATGCCTTAAAACAAAACTTAGTCGCTTATGTATTTAATATCTCATAATTGAATAGAAATATGAATGTATAAAAACGTATAAATAACTTGCACGGAAATACATAAAACAGCAATTAGTTATTTTTGATATCAAGGAAACCAGTTGTTTTGAAAAAACATCTTTTACCGTAGTTTTGTATTCAATGCTTAATGTTAGTTTAAATGGACTAAAGGTAAAGTGTTTGGAAGTAGGCCAAGTCATTTTTATAGCTTACATGAGTGGTTAAATAATGAATTGTTTCCTACTTTTTTTAAAGGAGTTTTTCTATAAATTAATTGCCATACACGATCTATGCCAGAAGAGAATTACTTGTAACATGTTACGTGAATAGACAGTGTATGATAAAGAATGTGCAAATGCTTAAGATCTTTGTTCGAATAAAATTAATGTAAATATAATATTAACAATAAGATATTATTTCATAAAAAAATAAGTTTTAAAGAAATCTAGAGTTATTAATAATTAAAGAGAGTTTTTGTTGTTATACTTAATGCGCATTTCGTGTGTGATTATTACATTCATTTTCAGAAGAATTGAACTTTTTGATCTTAAAATTAATCAGCCTTAGTTGTCAGATATTTTATTGAGTTCAAGCATTTAATGAATTTTGAAATATGATTAAAATCACTTAAATGATTCAAATGCCAAGTTACAAAATGTGGTGTATTGTTATTTTAATACAGGTACTATGATTTCTGATAGAAATGAAATAACAGATTTTCTAATGAATGTAAATATTTGAGTAAATATTTAAATATTTGTTTTTCTGAGATACTGAATTGAAAGTGTTCTTGTGCTTATTTATGCAAAGTACTTTTTTGTATAGATGATAGAAACAACTTATTAAAGTGAAACCTTTCTATGAAATTCACGATGGACATGAAACTTATTGATATACTATGAAAGTGGTCTTTAAAGGAGCTAGCATTTGCTTAAGTAAACCCACTCAAATAACTGAAGAAGTTAAATTTGTTAAAAAAATGAATTGATTTAGAGGAAATTAAGTTAGTTAGGTTTTTCATAAATAAAAAACTTAGACGTGGCATGGAGAAAATTTGGAAGAGTAAGAGCATATATTAATTATTACTTAACTTATCATGGAGTGCTTGGTATAGATTCTTTGGATAAAGTTTATTTTAAGGTAACCCTAGCTTTTCGGCTATTTTTTAACGCCAAGATAGACGCCAAAATGTTAGTAGGAAAATAGCAGCCCTAAAACTACTTTAGTTTTTTAAGGATTGCTATTCACTTAAAATACCAGTATCAGAAATTAAATTTTATCACCAATTTTTTTACGAAAACAAGAGGTACCCTAATTTATACTTTAACCTATTCTTCTTCTACTTCTTAATTCTCTTTCACACGTCATTTACAATATCAATTAAAAACTTTTTACAATTCACGGCTGTTCAACTGAGGAATAAAACAAAGTCATTTATTTTCTTTTTTAACGAAAATTTGTTGAAACAAAACTGCTCTCATTGTTGATATTAAAAATAGTATTGTGCGTGTGAATGACACACACATATCTGGTTTTTTTCATAATACATAGATTTTTAAATATTATTATTTGAGAAATATGGTATGAGAGGTATGCAATTTTACATAAGTTGTGAATAACGTTAACAATTTTAATAACAAATATATGGAAGACCCTTCACATACACACATATATTCTTTATTCATAATAATAAGAAATATTTTAGATATTTTAAAAAATTTACATACAGTGAAATATTCAATGCTATCAAAAATGTAATAAATCTTTTTGATCCATAATATTTGATACACGTCCCATAATCATAATTTCACAATTGATTGGCTAAATAGATGATTTATCGGAAAAAAATAACAAATCGATACATTTTTTATTATTCTTTTGGAGAATATAAACAAAATTAGCAACATAAACAAATTTTGTAGAATATAAACAATATCAACAAAATTATGCAAACTACTTTTTATAGAATATAGGATCCATTGAACTGTATCGAGTTTTATACTTCATTTAATTTATACAGTACTTTATTTTATGTCCGTTTTTTTTTATTCAATTTAGTATCAGTAAATCTGCTGTGATCCAATTCCAAAATCTAACAAATAAAAAGATAATCATTTTCATCCAAAATTACATGATGTTTTTTTTTTTTTTTTTTACCAATTAATAGCGAAACATTTTTTTAATTAAAATTACAAGTATCTAATGAAAATGCTATTCAGTTTTAATAGTTACTTTGTTTTAATCCAAGGCTGACCCATTAACATTAAAATCTTATATATTCAACAGAATAAGAAATCACAAAATCCTCTTAGTGTCATTATATCATATTCAGACTCAGGGAAATCATATAGATCTACTTTATAAACTGTTGAATCTACTATTTACGATCTGCAGTTAATGAATTTATGATTGCATAAAGAAAAGTCCTTTGGCATATTGGTAGCACTTCACGATCTCAATCCATAAGCCCAAAGGTTGGACTGGACAAGCTCAATCAAGCTTTTCAACCCTTCAGTAGGTTGATAAAAACTGAATACTTAGTGTTTAACCCATGGCGTTTCGAATTAGGCTGGCCACCAAACTGTGGCTTCATATTTGCAGGGCCTTCAGTCTTGTTAAGCGAAACTACCTTTGGAGCTTCAAAATCGAACTCTTGATTGCTCAGTTGCCACACCTCTACATCACGTGTCTCGTAAAATTATCAGGTAAGACAGTGACATCACGAGTTGGATGCTGGTAGAGATTATGAGCAAAAATCTACACCATCTCCAATATTATCTTTCATATATCTAAATAACCTTTTATTATTTTTTAAGAACAAAAGTTGATGTGGAATCTGTAGGCCGTGATCACGATGATGCCACTCGAGTGGCTGTCCACTGAGTTCAGTTTTTTTAGAAATTTCAGTTTCATCAGCGTACTGAAAGAACTAAAGATCAAGCGAGATGCTGAATAAACTTTTTTACTTTCTCAATAAACAATACTTTTTAAATGAACTTAATGATATTAGAAACATTTTATGTCTTAAATTTCGTAATATTTTAAAAAAGAAGATTAAATTAAATTTGAAGAATAGGAATCAAAAAAGACCCATTGATCCTTCGTAGTAAACCTAAATTAATCATACCAAGTAATATGTAACCAAACTATTTTTAATAATAACGGAAGTATTCTATAAATAGATGATTGTATTAAAAATACATTTTTATTTAAAATTATGAGATGATTATATGAAATTGAGTATCCAGTTGAATTGCTGAAAAGTTAGAAGTTAAGTGGAAATAATATATAATACTTACTAAGGAAAGCATTTTCATATGAATTTTTATGACTTATTAAATTGCCTGAAATTAAAGTTTTAATCAAGTGAAAGCAGAAATTAAAAAAGAGAATTCAGGTACATAAAAAAATTTTCTGTAAGTGTGAGTAAACAGAATTTTGGGTTTGTTTAATTCCTGATCCCATGTGTAAATTATTTAAAGAATAAACTAATTTCATTTTCACTATCAATGGTTAACCTTTAGTAAGATGTATCACTAACTCCTTCAGTTTAACTGGTTATGATTTCTGAGGTCTCATTTTATAATTTAGTATTTAAAATAAAATTTAAATATACATCTTCATATTTATGTATGTTGCTACTCGTAAAAATGAATAAAAATACTTCCTGGTTTGATAACAGATATCTGGATTGCAGCTTAAAAAGAGTTTATTTTGAAATGATGAGTATATCTAAAACTTTACACCGATAAAACGCCTAATTTTGACGGCGTCTATTGACTTTACTAAGTTTTTATGATTTTTTAACTCTTGGAATGAGAATTTTAGCATCAATTGATTTAAAGGAAGTCAGTTAATGAAAGAAACTTGTGCTAATTTATTGGAAATTAATTAGGTTTCATTTAAATTCCAAAGGTAATGTAAAATTTAGCCTGAAATAAACGGTTATATATTTTACTTACAAAAATATTAAAACAGTTAAAGCAAACACGGAAGTCGCTTCTCTCAACTCCTGTGTTTATTAAAATGATTGATAATGAGGTTTTTATATATACACGAGTTGTTGAGTAGATTATTTAATTATGGTAGTTATTCAAGTATAATTCGGAAAAATTCAAAGTTAAACTGGTTGATCCGTAATTACAAATAATAAAAATTCATCAAAAAGATTAAAAAGAACTTAGAATTCATAATTTAAGCTCTTATTAACTATAAATAAAACTTATAGTTAAAAACAATCTGGTGCAATAATTTGATCAAAGAAGATAAATTGTTATACTCTATTATTATTTAACTCTACAATAATGCATCTGGCATATGATAAAAAAAAATTTTTCTGTTGTATTTATAACGTTAACTATACAATCAATGAATAAAGTTAGTAAAAGTTATAGTTTAATAAGGAAATTATTTAAAATGGATTTATAAGAATAACACATATTAAAATGCTTATTAAAAATTATTGTTAGTTAAATTTGCTATGAACAAAATATTGAACATGATTTAAAATCTTTATATTGACATCACAAATGATTAATTCATGTAGAATAATTAATTTTAAGGGAAGAGTTGTGGTAACATTTTATTAATTATAGTTATTAATTATATATTATCATTTTATAATTATAAGATTTTATTAATTATTATTTTATTATTTACTTTTAGTGGTCTGCCTATCATCCTAAGTTTGTAGTGAAGTATTTTAATGTCTATAGCATAAATGTCTTCCGCGTTAACTTTTGCTAGATAAAGGGCCAAATTCACATGTTGCAAGGGAAGAAATTGGAAAACTAATCAGCATTTACTTGGAAAGATGTGCATACAGAAAAACCATAACATCCATCTTTCGTTGTTGAACGAGGGTTGCAATCAGACCTGAGACTTTACGTTCAGAAACTCTTGCAATATTTATGTTATGCAGTAAATATACAGTTGTATATGTTCTTCATGTGATTAAAAAGTCTTATGCTAATACATGGTATTGAGTACTATATTGTTTTTGTCAACCTTCTTCTCTTAATTCGGCGTGAGAAACGAGACTATAAGATTATTAGATATAAAATGTCCCACAATCTTTAAGTGGTTTCAGCAAAATTTATCACGGAAATGGAAATTAAAGTTCATTTGTGTCATTATTGTATTAACCAAAAATTATTTTATTAACCATAAATTATTAAAATTATTTGCTCATAAATTATTAAAGTATTAACCATAAATTTACAAAAATTATTTGCTCATTTTTTTAAATTATTCGTAAAGAAATTTAAAATGAATACTTTTAAAACAGTTAAATAGTTCTACTTAAATATATTAAAATCTGTGTTTTTAATATATTTAAGTCGAACTATTTAAATGATCTACATTTAAGTATTATAAGACGATAACAAATAGAGAGCTAGCTAATTGAATTTCAAATGATCTTTATTTGTTTTCTTGCTTGCATAATTTTGTCAATCTATTTACTGATTGCATAAATCTATAATTTAAATAATTTAGAAGCATTTTTTTCATTAAATAATATAATGTTAGAAAATCTTTCTCATTAAAAGATAAACTTTATTTCAGAAGAATAATTGAACTTATATCATGATGAAATATAGTATTCTAGAAAAATTTATTTTTATTTTATAATTTATAAAATGTGATAAAATGTAGGAATGAAATATGGGTGTTCAGAAAAAGTTTTGTTTATATTATAGACACATAATTCATAAAACTTAAATTAAATTATGAAATATGTATTATTACAAGAAAATAAATCCTTAAGCTTTCTCTCAATTCTTAAATATCTTAACTTTTCATACGTTATATGAAACATTTTTCATTTTAACTAGTAACATGATTAAAATTGAAAAATTATTTCCTCAAAGAATATTAGCTAAGGCGAAGTTGACTTTTAATCAAATTTTGATGTAACCTTATATTATATTGATAAATCTAAAATGAAAGTATTTATAAATTAAGGTATTTTGTACATAAACAACTCTTTTTTCTTAAATTTTAGGTTTAAGAAAAGTAACTACAACTAGTTTCAGAAAATTTTCATTAATACATGAACAACATAAATTTCTCGACATCCGTTTCTAGGATACGTTATCAATTTAATGATATTAAATGAAAAATGTAGTTTCAAGAATTTTATAATTAAGAAATGAGCTACTTTCTTCAAACCTTTCATGACAAAATACTCTAAAATGCAATTCATCAATTTGAAAGTAACGCATCACTAAGGGAAATTAAATAAATTACAGAAGGAACTTTTCCTATTTTATTAAAAAATGTGATCTAATAGAAAAAAAAAGTTCTAACAAAATCTCATTGTGTTTATAAGCATATTAATGATTAAAGTTTTTGTCTTCCTTTAAATGGAAATTTTTTAAGAGTTGTTACTTTTTTATTATAATGTGAGCTTAGTACTTTGATGAAAGCTTAAAAATAAATAAATAACAATGTTATTAATTAAAGTAACACTTATGCATTTGTAATTAATATTGTAATAAGTATTCTCAGGTAAAATATAAATTTCAAAAAGAATTAAAACAAGAAAATTAATACAATTAATTTTTCAGTTTCATAATTAAAATACCATTTCAAATAATTTATAATTAAAATATCTCTAAATAAATTAATTGAAAATATTAGTTCACTTTTATTCCTCATGATGAGTTCATTTCCCAATAAAAAAATCAAAATTTGCTAAGTACTGCAAATCAAAGTATTAAGGGCACATTAAAAATTTTATAATTTAATGATCAATATATAACTTCTTATAGCATAGTAATAAATCTTTAAAACTGTGCATCATGTTTTAAACAGAGTAATAATTTGAGAGCATTGTGTTATTGTTTATTAAAATATGTTATATTAGTTTTTGTTTAATTTTTTTTTAAATTTGTATTAGATTAGTATAATGAGATATTTTAAATATTAAATACTCCGTTATTTAATACAAATAGGATTTTTTTCCTTATTTTCAATTAAAAATAAAGTTATTTTTTGATGTATTTAACCCCTTTCTTTTGAAAAAATGAGTTCTTTTTGATTTTTAAAATGTTTTTCTCACGTGTTACTCATGTATAAAATTCAAGATTATATTTTTCGTCAGTAGTGGTCAAGTTTCAATTTTAATATTCTAAAATTAAAATTTTCCAGTAAAACATGAATTTAAAAACATTTATTAGTTTGTTCAGCAGATGAGTTCAATATTGACATTATATAAACTTTTTGCATGTCTCCATTTTCACTCAATAAAATCACTCTTCATATATTAACTTTTGTATAATGGGCCTATTACAATTTATGACTAATATAATTTAACTCAGCTACATTATCAACTGCATTTATTTAGAAAAGAAAAATCTATTCTTCTATTGCATAATATTTCGAAAGAATCAAAAGAACATAAGTTAAAATATTTTTGCTCATTTATTACTCTTAATGAATGTGAACTAAATTTCGAAATATTTTTATTCACACCTATGATTTAAAATTTTTAAAACTTATTTGAGAGCAAATACTGTAACTATTGGTTAAATTTTGATTGAAAATTTTTTTGTCATCATAAAGTAAGCATTCAGAATGAAAGAAATATTGGTTTTGAACTTTTTAGAGTACCCCACATTAATTAGAAAACACTTTTCACACGTGACTTATTGAAGAAACACTGACCTGCGTGTTGAAGAAGAAATAAACAATGGGGTTATAGATGACGCTGGTCTTGGCAAAGATGGCCGGACAGACAGAAGAGACTGGACCCAGAAGGTGGCCGTACCCGAGTGAGACGAGCATCGAAACGACAGCGTACGGCGTCCATGCCAAGAGGGTGCAGAAGATCATGGCAGACGCCATGAGCGTCACTCGCTGCTCAGCTCTAGCTGTCGAGCTTCGCCCAGAAGGCTTCGGTGCCTGAAATTAAGTTTCGGTAAATATGCAGGGAAATTTATTTTATGAAATAACTCTAAACAAAGCAGAATTTAGTTTTTTTTAAAAAAGAGGAAACTAAATTCTAAACAATGATTCAATTCTAAACTATGAATGAAACAATTCTAAACTATGAAATAATTTTAAGCAAAACAGAATTTAGTTTTTTTTAAAAAAAGCAGAGACACATATTTGTATAACACAATTTTGTGTTTTTTTTTTTAAATTATTATACAATCATAAAGGCGTTGAACACAAAAATATATCCTGTTTTCTACGACATTAGTCTGCAGTAATAAAAGCATGAAACAAACCGCAATAAACCAAACATAAGATTAATGAAAAGTTACTTTTTTAAAATATTTAAACAGATATTCTCATGAAGGATAAAAATACATTAGATATTATAAAAACAATAATTATACATCAATTATTTTTTTTAAATATATTTACAAAATAGACTTTTATATATAGAAAAAGAAATGTTCACAAAATTTCAAATGGACATTTTTGTTTGCAAAAAGCTTTTTTGACCTATGAAGTGAAATGTTTTTCATTGATTGATTGTACTCTAAAATGCTGGTCATCAAGGTTTAAGATGATAATGAGGGCATTCTAAATTCAATTTTAATGGTTCAAAGTAAGTAAATTTGTAGCAAAGGAGCTATATAGATTTAATTCTCTAGTTGTTATAGAGGGAAAATTCAATATCACCTTATAATTTATAAGATATTTCTATTTAACATGAATGTTTATGAATTTCTGAATATTTTACCATCTTCTGATGCTCCCAAAAGCACTGGACTTTCGGAAAAATTATACAAACATTGGAATAAATGAAAAATAAGAAATGCTTTACCACCAGGATTGTAAATACATTCAATATAAATTCTACCCTGATAATTTAAAAAAAATACCTTTTAAATTACACTAGAAAGTAATAAATACCAATATAGAATTGAAAATTTGTGGCCTGTGGCAGCAGCAAATATAGTTCATACTTTTTGACCAAATTATTTTGGAGTAAGAAATTTCTTAAAATTAATTAAAAATGAAATATCATTCTTTGTTTTTTTATTTTTAAAAATTAAATAAATTATTACATCTCTTAATTTTAACTTCTACTGAATAAGGTTATTTCTTAATTACTATTTTAATATTTCTCAATACATAGTTTTTTAAATTGATTGCTTCCCTTACAAAATATTTATCAATAATTATACTACTTGGAAAACCACGACTTTTATGAAAATATATCATTTGCTTTACTACTAATTTTTAGAAGTTTAGTATATGAGTGTATCCATGAATATGAAACTTATAATATTAACAGATTTTCATAAAACTAAAATTTTTACAAAATTTCAATATAAGAAATCTCATTGCTGACGTGAGATTCTATATAACGTATATCATTAAAAATCTTAAAACTTATTGGCACTATTTACTACTTCTTGCATAACGTATATATTAATTACATGTTTTAATATATTTCATTAAAAATACTCGTTACACGTTACTTTACTTGTTGTTAAATGTATATTTAAAATAATTGATATTTATTTATAATCTGTTGTACAATTTTTGTACAATTTCAATTTGCTATATGAATTCTTCATTTGCCGAAACTCCAAAAAATAAGGGATTGAGAAAAATTCTAAGAAAGTATACAATATTTTTTATGATTAACGTTTTTCCTATTATTTGCAAATTGTTTTTATGATGATAATTCTTATCATACATGAAATTTGTTCTAAGCACATGGCGTTATATATTATATATAGATTTTTTATTTCAAAAGTGGAGTTAATTGATTTCGTAAGTAACGAATCCATATCTGAAAAGTTTTTTAAAATCAAGTTATTTTCGCTTAACTTTACTTAATGTTATATTTATATTACTTAAAATACATTTAAATATCTACTTTATTGTTAATGAAAAATTAGTTACACGATAAAATACATGTAATTTTCTTAAGCATTTCGAAATTTCTATTATACATTTATGATTTTATAAAATTTGAAATTTATTATAACAAATTGATAATTGTTAAAGTTATTTTCCTTACATTTTACTCAAAATTATTGAAACTAAAACTTTATTACCATAAGCACGAGTGAATTTATTTTAGTTTAATATCTTATAATGAAAGTATTTTACTGAAAATAGAATGATTAACGGTCAAATCATATGTATTAAAAATGTTCTATAAAACAATTAAAATATTACTTGGTTTTATGAACTTTTGATATATTAATATAATTTTAAAAATATATTAACTTTGGTTAATTTGAAAGTCAAAAGGAAACAAAGAAAAAATTCTAATTAACAGAATTTCATTTATTTTATTTTTGCCTTGAGCTATGACTATAAATTTTCAAATTAGTTTCAGTCAATGCCAAAAAACTACAGAATTTTAATTTATAATTTATTATGGATCGCATAACATCTTGAAAACTTCAGTTACTTGACCCTTGATTGCCTTTTAAAAATATATAATGAAAATAAATACTTTATTATTTTCTATGTAAGACAAAAACATTTTTCAGACGTTAAAGAAATTCTATTTTTAAGCACCTCATGTTTTTTTTTTTTTAATTTTTTAGCATACTTTCACTTTTAATCAATTTTTAAACATCCTTTTTGAATTAAATTTTTTTCTTCCAAAAAATTGTTTCTTCAAAAGATTCTCTTCTTTATTATGTATTTCACGCTTTATATTAAGATGAAAATACAGATTTATGATTTGTGCTTTGTTTATATTTGTAGATATTTTTTGAACACTAATCACATTTTATGTGGAGAAAAACATTGATTATAAACTTGATAGCATTTGAAGTATTCTGTGACCTTCTTAAGAAATGAAGGAAATTTTGATTTAACTTTATAGAACATTGATTACAATTTTGTTGTTGTGATATTTTTATCATAATAAATATTTAAGGAAGTAACTTTCTAGAAGTCTTCATTTTCAGCCATACATTTCATAAAAGTACAGTTACAATGCCTGAGTTATGAATACTTCTTTTAACCAAGTAAAATCTATCGCACTGCTATCTACTTGCAATGCATTTTTAAATAACCTGAGATTTTGCTCTGCATGATTATTACTGATCTCTTACTTCAGGAATAATACAAAGGTTTTAATTATCTTATTTTCTCAATTTAAGTACATGAAGTTACACTTAAAAAATGCTGTTTCCATTATTTGAAGATAAAGAGCTCTAATCCTGGTGTGAATCGTCACGTTCGTGAGTGGCGTGACATTAAATTAAAATAGCATGTAATAGTGATACCTGTGGAGTGATGGTTCAAATATAAAGATTTTCTGCTTTGTTCTTGCTTAGAATGACCATTGGGACTACGGTGACTCGGTACAGCAATCCATACACCATCATCAGCACCAAATGTTTGCGGACGGTAGATTTTAATGAGTTTCATGAACGAAGCCTTTCAAATTTTAGAGTCTGATGTTATGTGTCTTTTGAGGAAAGAAATAAGTGCAATTGACTTTTGAACAAACTTTTGATACTTTAGCCTCAGTGTATTGGGCTACTATGATAATAAATTAAACTTTCTCAAATAATGTTGTTTTTCTTATATGTAATTGTGGATTCACGGTAGAGTAATAGAAAACAGAAGAAATTGGAGAGATTTGGTGAGTCATTCTATCATATAAGTTAAATTATTTATATAAACTATGGAATTCTTGAATTAGAAGGATCATCATAGAAAAATATTTATAATGAATATTATTCGAAATAGAATATAAAATTCTGATATTTATCTATTTCCTATTATATCTAAATTAAGAATGATAAGTTTAATATTCATAAGAACAGCAACGATGACATACGTATTATGTCTCCAATAAAATGGATCAATGCTCGTACCTAAAAACAATTCCTTGTATTAAAGTCCACAATATTATATATTCTTAAATATCTTCTGAAAACAATTGCAATTTGCTGGAACATGCAACAGCAATTAATACGATAGTATGTTTGAGGATATTAATTAAAGATAAAAATGTATACTTCTACAATCTCTTGAATATATTTTGTTTGTCAGAATTTTTCTTAAAGTCTGACGCTTCAAATCAGACTCTTACAAACTATTCAAACAATTTTTGGGATAAAGAGTAAATCAGAAGATGTGAAGAAAATTTCAGTTACTGAGGAGCCAAAATCTTTTTCAACGTAATTATTGTCATTAATTACTTTTTGGTGGTGCTTGATAGCCACTAACCCAGACCAGAAAATGATTCATTTTTTAGTTTGCATTTGTTCCAGCGATGTTATTCAAATCATTCTTGAGAGTTACAATCGTCTGATTTTTAAAAAAAATCAGAACAATGCCAAACGTTTTATTTCCTAGAAAAATGAATTGAAATTCTCCATTTTATTACTTACAACCATTTTACTCACTACTGAATATAAGAAAGCAATGTCATAAATCCTCTTTTTTGGTAATAAATTTGTTTTACATATCTGGATTACTTTTCCTTTTTTAAGTTTTATATTTTGGACAAGACTTGTTGTTTAAATTTTTTATTTTATATTGTTTTGCTTTGCCATAATTTCAAAATATTTGCTGCATAATAATGTAATGCATTCATTATAGTATTCTAAGCAATTATTAAGTACAAATATTGAATGCTTAATATAAAACTTACTGTAATGAAAAGCCGATCTGTTACGCATGTGATTCTTCCGCAATCTGTGATGTGTTATAATGAAGAGGATGTTGTGATATGTAAATGTGATAAGCTTTTCAACTCAATTATATAAAATATGTCAAAAAATATTAATAAACGAATTTTAAAACAAGAAATTATAGAACAGTGGTGCAATATAAATTGCATTTCAACATTATTGCATAAAAAATATACTGTGATGCTTCATGTAAAAAGAGAATTACTCATCATTTTCCTGACTTTGATAATAGTTAAAATGTAGAAATTCCGGATCTGCAGCTTAATGAAATGTAATATTTCTAGGAAAGACGACGTTAAAGACTTTGGAATCAGAGTGATCAAGCTGCAGCACTAGATCATTTTTAATAACAACCGAGAGAAAACATATTTGTTATTTGTCTTATAACAATGTCACGAACTCTGAATAAAAAAAAATTATTTGTTTTCAAGGTAAAATCTGTCTGTAAGAACACTTCGATCGCAACAACATAAGCTGTTCAACGTATGTTTCGTCTACCTTTGACACAGCATCATGAACAGGATATATTTCTATGATGAGATGAAGAAAAAACGGGGATTGCCAGAATGTTACGTTTTCGGAAGAATCCTGTTCTATTTACAACAATATCATATTCACATTCGTGTTTCATTGCATAATAGAAAACACTCATTGGTAGAGCGCATTGAACTTCTTCATCGTCTGAAGGGATGGCATTGCTCTTCCCTGTATCTTCTCGTTTATGGTATTCTGAACAGTGGCTGTAAGTTTTCTGTTATATATAGGAATAGAAATCAAAGCTTTATTTGGATACAGCGAAAAGCTATGTTTCCGCAAATTAACGCAGAACTGCGTGTGGCCAGTGTTGTGCAGACCTTTTCCTTGATACCGTAAACAATTATCTAACTTTCTGGATAGTACGTTCTCTAGATTTCTCAAAAGTAAAATACTTTTTCTCAATAATGAAGAAGCAATCTCAAATTGGCTTTCTCAATAATGGCTTATCAGCATAAATATAGCCTGTATTTGAGGAATTAGAGCATTGTGATGAAGCAATAGGATAGCTAAGCTTGTACAGCCCATCCAATCGTTTTGGGATTCTTCGCCAAGATATACAGTTGTTATTATTGCTTCTAAAGATAATTTTTCAGTGTGCAGCTTTCTTATATATAAAATTATGCTATAAAATTTCTAAATTTTTGATTGCTCGTTATTTTTTATAGATATGATTCCAAAGTAAGCAAAATTTAATCCTTGATTTTCTTTCTGGTGTAAAAATTTCAATAACCTGTATTGTGTTATGTTTGTCTTTTGTATTTAGAATGCTAAGTTCTTTTTATGCTTGTAAAATTGTTGTAAATTTTAAAAATTATTTTTTCATAAACTATGTTATTTATTTTTTAGTAAAAATGAATGTTTAATACAGCCGTGATATGAATGACAAAACAAAAACCAGATCTCATACGTTACTTGTTATATTCAGTTAATTTTTAATATTAATTTTCTGTTCTTAAAATGTAATGAAGATAGGAAACAGTGATGTGCATTTTTTCCCTCTTTTGATACTTTGTCAAATAAGAGGTTCTATTACTTTATCTTCTTGGTGAACTTTCAAATTGTTGATGGTGCTCATGACTAACAATTATGGTATTTATTCTTTTAACAATTACTCATTCTTATAAAAACACTGATTTTAACACCTCTAAGATCTGGGAGGGAATTGTTGACATTTATTATATCTCTTAAAAAAAAACAACTCTCAAATGTTGTATGTGATTGAACTCAGAAGATACGGTGAATATCTGTTTCATCTATTTAGTTATCAACAAGTGAAGCATGTTAAATAAAAGACGATGTCACCCATAAAAATAAATTGTTTTTTTTATAATTTATGTAGGTTTAGTGAATATAGTTCTTACATCTGAGTATAAGCTCATCAATGAATATTCTTTGGAATATACTAAGAAGGAAGGAAGGAAGAAGGAAAGTGACATCAAAGAAATCGATTTATCCAATTTTAATCTATTGAACAGTCATTTTTACAAGTTAAAGACATAAGAGTTTTCCAGTGAAGATAGAAAATGAGTTACTGATATCCACGCTGAAAGGCTTCTCTAATTAAACATATTTTATTTTGTCTTGACATAATTTTTCGGACTCAGCAGCAAACTCATTAAACAGTTGTATTACATCTTTCTATTCCAGCATGCATTTGAAGCGACATAGACATCACATAAAAAAGTTATGATTCTTAGAAGACCTTGTCTAAAAATTGTTATGACAGCATTTGATGTCTAAAATTGTTGTTTAGTTTGGAAACACAATATGGTAATGGGCAAACGAATTGTAGGGGCTGTACAGCATTATACCATATTTAAACTTGCAGTTCATCACTTACATGATTTCAAACGCAATCTATGTGTTTGTGATTATTTTTTTAACGTAATTTCAAACGCAAATCCAGTAATTTCAGGAAACTTCCACTTTTTAATCTTTGCTTTTGTTTCCCAAGTGACAGTCTTTACTTAATTTACAAATCAATAATAAGCAATTATTGGTTTGTAAATTGAAATTATTTCCTAAGCCGCAGTATACAATAATAGATTTTAAAAAATAAGAATTTAATATATTTTTATTTTTTGCAAGAATAATACCATAATTTTAATTTCAGTCAAAAGTGTATTCACATAATTTATAATTGAGAAATAATACATGTAAAACTAAAGCATGTAATGTACTCACTGAAGTTATTAGGAGATTCCTTTTTAAGATTTACATTATTGATTTGAGATAGTATAAGAAAATAGGTACATCAATTTTCAAAATATTATTTTGCATTCACAAAAGTCACGTGACTAGAATAAAACATGTTTTTTACTCTTGTTAAAGAATCCATATTGAATTTAAAAAAAGAATGTTGATGCATTGTTTAATTACAAAGAGTAAGAATAAAATCTGTCAAAGAATCTTTCGAATCAAATTAAAAGTGTAAAAGGTAAAAATTGCAAAGAGGAAAATGAAGAACGTAATTTCTGGATAAACATTTGAAACAACACTTTGAATCCATGACTTTCTGGTTAAAAAATATAAAAATTTTCTAAACAACAATAAACATTTCTGTTTTTAAAACACTTTTTGCAATTCTCTCTGAAATATTTTTTTATTTTTTGTTTCAAATAAGACAGGAGATTTCAAAGAATTTTACGGGTCTGTTAACGAGAATTAAAAATCCATTTGCGAAATAAAAAATAATTGTTTCTGGAGCGAAAATAAAGGCTTTCATAAGCATATAAAGTCTTATAAAAGAAATATTTCCCCTATAATATTGTTTTTAAATGAGTTGCAATGATCATATTCATTATGTATGAAAAATGCTTAAATTTGCAACTTAAAAATTGTGTCAATGTGAAAACATAAATAAAAACAATAATAATTTTTTTTTATTTGAATAATCCAACTTTAAAGAACGAGTTTAGATAACGTAAAACGGTGATGTTTGCCGTCTTAAATAAGAGAAAATAAATGTTGAAAAATGTAAGAAATGAAGTAGTTATATCAAGATTTTTATTTTATAAAAAATGTAAAATATATATTTCTCAAGCCATTACTTTAGTTTTTATTGAAAAAAAAATAACCTTTTAAGCATTTTGTTCGTTATTTTACATCAAATTATTGGCTTGCATTGGTTTAGATAGAAATTTGAGTATTATTTTTTGAAGTATAATAAAATTTAATTCCTATTAATTTTTGTAGGAGCTCTCGTTACATATTTATTCAGTATTATCCTTTAGAGTTCGATTTAGGTTTAGAAAAAAATTATTTATTTTTTTATTAAATTGATATACTAATTATTTTGGCAAAAAATAAAATATTTTCCTTTTTGAAATATTATATTCGAAAAATCCTTGTCAGTATCATCGTCATATACTTTTCTAAGAACTTACAAGAATAGCAAATAGAATTTTGAGCTATTGATTTTAATAACTCATTCAAAGTTTTAACAAATATTTTCAAGCATTATCAAAAATGATTAAAACTAACAGTAATCTACAAGTAAAAAGATTTTTCTCTTTCATAAAAACATATTAAAGTGAAGATGAATTTATTTTTATACAAACACATCAGTTATTCAATTCTGATTTTTCTTAGTAAATCTAATTTTTATCTGCTTAACAAAGTATTTACGGGAAAAAGAACCATAAGAACGTTTGTACTTTTGATGCACAACTAATGACACAAATTATGTATTATTAATTATTTTTATCATAAAAATTCATTTTTTCCCTTTAATAAAACAAAATGTTTGAAAGTGAGTCATAAAAACAATCACAAATGGGATAAAAACAATAAGAAATGGGAAACACATATTGTATATTTATATGTTCAAATACTTTAGAAAGACTTCATTTGTGAAATAATACATAAATTCATCGTTTGTGACTAGATATCACAAAAATATATGTATTTAATCCTGTAACTGTATTTGAAGATCTAAATCTGAATCCATAATTTCAAGGCATTTATTTTTTGATTGTTGAAAATATTATCAGATTAGAGAAGATTTTTTTGAAGAATCAAAGTAACTATATACGACAAAGCCTTCGATTTTCTCAGACTTGGTTATATAGACAGGATTATAATTCCCATTAAAGAAAGTATATGAAGATTTTTTTATAAACTTTCCTAGTAATAATGTTTTTCATTATACATGTAATTTTTCCTTTTAAAACTTTCATTAACCTTCTACCTTGCCATTATTTGAGCGATGTTTGGTTATTTTCAAGTTATTTTTATTTTTCCTGTTATTTTTTCTTATAGAATGTAGTATTTAAAATGAGTGCTATTTAATAGCCTTAAAATATTTGATCAACATACACTATAGTTTTTTAGAAACAAAAAAAAGCCAAATATTTATACTAACTTCACAAAAAAATAACAAATTAAAAATGAATCACTGAGGAAAGTTCGAATGCGCTCAGCATTCTCTGATTATTTTAGGAAAGCAATGGGAAAAATTGGATGGATGACAAAGTACAATGCAAATTTAAATTTGAAAATTATAAATCGCAAACAATATAGAAATTGATTTTAATCTGAACTATTTAAATAGAACTAACATTTTTTTATTCATTGTCTAAACTACTCAGAACAATAATTCCATCACAAAAAAGTAATTAAAATCTTTGATTCTATATTTTTGTAAATAAATAAAGATGTATCACCAAAACTAATCTTTTTGTGTTTAAGTTTAAAATCTATTAAAGTACTCCAAATCTGCATTCAAATTAACTATAAGTTGAAATATAACTAACAATGGTATTGAAAAATATTATTCGGTTTTTAAAAAAATAATACTGGCTGCTTGGGATCCCTGATATAATTTTCTTTACCTTGTTTCTCTTAAAAAAAGTAAAATTAAAAAAAAAAAATTAATAGCAGTATTAAAAAAATAGAAAAATTCAGAAGGGAATTTACAATTTTGTTAGAGTTAGACAGTTAATTGTAAACAAGAATTTTCGCTTACTGCAAGGGGCGCAGAATGAGTGTTCGAGTGAGGATGTCAGAAGCAACAGGAGTAGCGGAAGTGTCGCTCTCTATAAGTGCGAAATTAAATATGTTGAAATCTTCTAAATTAGAGTTTGTGTTAAGCATACAATGAACACGCGACGTCTTGAGGCTTTGTGTTATTTAAGCATCCTGTCGACTGCGCCACTCTCGTGTCTTCGCAAGGATATTTATTATATGCTAAACGCATATACCTATTTAGACGTTTTCAACACATTATTCATTTTACATCTAGCGAAAGCATTTCCATTGCCCCTCCTTTCCCCATTCAATGACAGAAACTGATTCTGTCCACCCGTGGCAGAAAATAAAAATGAAAGTTCTTTGTTACAGTTAGTAGTCTGACATTCGCAAAGTTCCTGGTTCGGATTTATAGTTATGAAATAGATGGCTCCATTTGAAGGTAGTAAAAAAAATATGCTTAATATTGCAAAAAATTATATTAATATTAGTACTTTGAGTCAAAAACTAAATCATTTTGTAATATAAATGATATCTGTGTAATTATTTAGCTTTTTATCAATGCTTATAATTCCGCTCAAATATATTTGCTTTTTCTCTCGTATATTTTTTTTTAATTTGTCGATTATGTAATAGTACATTATCGTAAGAAATATTGTTGATCAATTAACTGTATAAATAGTTACTGCAAAATAACCCAATACCTTACAATGCTTGAAGCTATCAATGATATATGGTTGTATGTTATCTAGCCTTAATTTGTTGAGAAATTGTAACTAGATATCATGTTCTGAAATCTGACCTAATTAACTGAAGGATCAATACATTCATGGACATTTGCAAAACTGGTCTATAATTATATTTATGCATTGTAAGGCAATATGCTTATATTCAGATTGATTATATTGGTAGTTAAGAACCAGAGGAGTGTAATCTTTTCCAATGCATTTGATTGGCTAAGGCCTTTTTGTTGAACACATTACATTTATAGGGTACATTGGTAAATATATTCAATATCATTTAATACTGAAAAGTTCAGTGTAAGTTCTCAAAATAATATGATAATGAATTCATAGCCAAAGAGACCTTTTATTCTCCAATAAAAAAATATTTTGTATCAAGATAAAAGAAACACAGAAATAAGGGAAATATATTTGATAGTTCTTTGAAAGAATACTTTTTGATTTTCATAAAATTAAAAGACAAAAACATGAATTCTGTTACTAACTCAATGGAGAAATTTGAAACGCAATTAATAATTGATTTTCATATTGTTTCAGACGGATTCAGTGAAAGATTTTCCGATTATTCTCTTTTAAATATAATTGATGAATACTTCACTCATTTAGAAAAGGAAATGGAATACGTTCTGATGCATTATGTTGTCTTTAGCATTTTATACGATGCTTTCTTCTAGAATAGGAGAGGGAAGTACTTTTTATAGAAGAAGATACGTCAATTTATCGTTTAACTTGTATAGCATTGATAGCTATAATCTTATTTTTTTATTTATAAAAACTGAATTCTAACTTCAAATATAAGAAATCCAAACATTTTAAATGGCAAAATCTACCCGTTTTATTACTTAATTGATATAAAACAGCATTAAACAAAAATAAAATAAAATTAATAAACAAGAATAAAAGTTGCAATTTCACTATGATATATTATATAAATAATTAAATTTGTTGTTAAAGAAAGCAATAAACTGTGTTAAATGCTGACAAAAATATTTAAAAAGCGCGCCTCTTCTCTAAAAAATACTAGGATCATTTATGATTCAATATCGTTTACTCAGCTAAAAATTTTAACAAATTAATTTTCCTGATTTTCCTTTTGCTAGTTGAATTTTACAACAGATTCAGTTTTAAGAATTTTGAAATAACTGCTCATTATGGCAAAGGAAAAATACGAAATTCAATCCGAGTTATTGTTGAACAAAAGAAGTCAGATATTGTGACTCTGCATGGGCATCAGCCGGATTAGGGACTTGGGAGTTTTCAGGGTTTTCTCCTTTGCGACATATGAATATGGCCTATATTATATAAAAAGTGATCTCAGTATACAATTTATGTGGCAAATATTGAAATGCCTTTGAACTGTCTTGGCTGTTAGTCTATAAACTTTGCTTTGTTAAGAAAGTAATGTTAAGATAAGTAGATAGAGAGCTTTCAAAGGTATTTCTTTTCCATTCTTTAATAAATATGCGTACGTGCACTCAAAAAAATTCAGTTTATAAAATTCCTATAAAATATTGAGAACTACGGTAATGCATTTAGAGAAGAGTGGAATTAGGTGAGTCGGGAAAGTAATTGCCTGGCGGAAGAAACTAGAATTGTCTCTCTGAATTCGCTTTATACATAAATGAAAGAATAAGATAATAAGATTTTTAATTGTAAGTAATATATTTAAACTACAAATTTTATTGCATTTAAACTAAAAACATCTGCTATTTTTCCGTGATCTAGCATTTGCCCCTTTTATGCGTAACAAGGAAGGCATATTGAGTTTTTGCTTTATTGAATCTTGGAGGGGACTCTTGCATCTATCGAGTGTTCATTACACTAAAAACGTATTCCTTTAGATGTTTAATTCCGAGTTTCATTTTAGTCTATTTTTTCAGTTATCTTTTTCATCATGACGTTTATATAATTTTGGAGTTTCTTAATAAAGCTACTTCTTTCTTAAAATTTATTAAAAGAGTCAATCGTTTTTTATGTTTTTCATCACAATTTTACATATTTCTATCGCAAAATACTTTTCTCATATGCAGTAAAACAATATCTTAGTTTCGTGACTGTTAGGATCTGAGAAACAAATTATTTACGAAAGAAATGAAGCTCATTATGTTAATTGGAAATAAATTTTATTCAGTATGTGTTTAATGAATACAATATATAACAGAATGAGATAAAAAAAATTAAAATTCAATCGAGGAAGAATGAAATGCATAAACCTATACACGTACATTTAAGGGCTATGTTATCAGTTAATCACAAATCCTGAAGTAAAAGTAATTCAGACTCGTTAAAAAGCCAAATTAGTTGCCCATGTAAATTATTTCCAAGCAACGTATATACTCCTTCGAACTAGTTTAGTTATTTTTCTTTAATTCAATTAAATGAAGGAAAAACTTTACTTTTGCTCAACATGATAAGAATTTAAGGAAGGAAAATAAATCTAAATTATTTTACCGAATCAAAAATCAGTCTTACGATGTCTGAAACTAAAACGAAATTGAAATGGAAAGTGATTCATTTTGTGCGAAACTAAACTCGAACCAAAGTAAAATGTTCCCTGCGAAATATCCTGTATTTTTTTAAATGTCTGAAATCTCTTTTTATTAAAGGGTTCTTGATTCAAAGAGGACAATAGGCATCGCTTTTCAATGTTCATATCTATTTAAATGAAAATTTTCTGAATGACTGCGACAAAATACAAAGTGTAAAATCACCAGTATCACTTTTTACTATGCATCCTGTTTTAAGTAAAATAATATATTAATTTATAGACTTATTTAATATATATATAATTTAACTATCTGTATAATATATTTCCTTATAAGAAAAATATAAAAATAACTGCTCTCAATAAGCATTTATAAATAATTGTGCATATTTGTGAGCAAATAAATGTACTTTAAACTTTAATAAAATACTATATTAAGTAAAATAGGAAATGATTGTGTTTTTAATATTTTTCCGTGAACATTTTATTAGATTTGTGAAAGGGAAATGCAAATGTTGATAAAGCAACAGTTATATCGAAAATTATAATTATTTTAATATATAAATATTGAAAAAGAAACTCTCATATTTAGTCAAACGAAAGAATTTATAGTGGTTATCTGAAAATAATTTGGTTACTATATAAATATTGAAAATTAAATCTATAGGAGCAGTGTTTGTATGTTCTATTAATACATTCTATTTAGAGTAATGTAAAATGTTTTATTGTGTTCTATTTGTAAAATTCATTACATTATTTTGAACTGATGAAAAATCTACCAAAGAGTTGCTGTAGTTAAAGAACTCACCATCTTGATGATCCACACCACTTTCAAGTAGCAAAAGCTCAGTATGATTACAGGCAGGAAGTATCCGAGGACGAATATATAGATGATGAAAGAAGTATGTGCGATATCCGGAGTCTGCCAATCCAGAGAACAAGCGATACCCGGGTGCTCCACGATGTACCTATTCCAGCCGAAGAGGGGTGGAAGAGCCTGGATCAGTGAATACACCCAGATGCATGTTATGGTGAGGGCGGATGACGCGCCTGAGATATTCTGGCCTTGAAAAGAGCGCGAAATGATGATGTACCGGTCAATCGCAATTGCTGCTAATGTGCCAATGGCTGTCATACCTATTTTGAGAGAAAAGTGTAACATTTAGAAAACTTAATCTTCAATCACATACACATATATATGAATTAAATAACAGTAATTGAACTTTTAAATCATTAAGCCACTCATTTGACACAAATATGTTTTCTATTTGTGTCCTATAATTGGTTTGAATGAGTTAAAGCTACGTGATATTTCCAGTTATCTTAAACTAAATAGTTATTTTTATGAATAAATTTTGCAAAATTACACTGCAATGAAATTAAATTATTAAATATTGTGAGATCTGTGACGTTAAGAATTTCAATTATAATACTATTATTATCAACTTTACTATTAATATCAAATTGTGCAAAAATAAACATCACAAATGAAAAATCATCCGCTTACAACTTTACTAGGACATTGTGTTAATTAAAATGTTTTATAACACAAGCAGGTAACTATTCAGTATTGATCTAAAAGGGATTTAACATACTTTTCAACATTTGAAACACTTTTGAAATCTTAGAAAAGTTTACTGAATTTATTTCTCAAGTTTCAGATAATTTCAGTACTTTCCTTACTATTGTAAGAAGGCGTTGAGTATCCTTGTTCCTCAAGAGTTTATTATACAAAAAATTAAATGTTCGTATTTATCTTGGAAAATATTTTCTGACACAGTTCCATTATTTTTTTAGAATGAAACAATATTTGAAATCATTTTTCTATATCTTCAACTATAGTACAAATATCTATAGTACAAATTAAGAATATTTAATTCTTAATTTGCATATTTAATCATGCATATTTAGACGATGTCTGCTTGAAAAGCAAACTGCTTCAATGAAACGTTGTCTTCTAGCACATGGTAGTTAATTTTTTTAATTAAAATGTTATATAAGTCCCGTGTGTAGGACATACAGCTATATTGGCAATTTAAATTATAAAAATCAGAACTAGTAACAGACATCTCTCTCTAAAATGGATTTACTCTCACTTTATTAAGGTTTTCATTAAATTGTTCATACTTAACAACCTCCTTCACTTTGACTACCGTTGCAATAGTTCCACTAGTTTCTAAGCCCTTAAACTTATTTAAAGGATTAGATTTAGTGTTAATAAGATAATTAACTGTTAAAAATAATTCTTGTCCTATAGAGAGCTCTCCATTATCTTTATCTCCCAATATTTATAATTTCCTCTCCTAATTTTAAATGGTCGAATTCTTCTTGCAGAAGCTACTGAGTTACATCAATTGCATTGGTTAATTAGTTAAATTGCACGTAGAAATAGCTGCTGCAATTAAAATCAGTTTTAAGTTGTGAAGTAACAATAGAACACAGATCAACCGTTCTCATTATTGTATTTTTAGAAAGCTGTAGAAGTTTAATAGCAGACATTATCTCATTTTTATTTCTGAAACTTTCAAATATATTTTCACCTTCTAAAATGTCACATTTTTTATTTTTAATTATTCTCCTTCTTTCATAACTTTCTTTACTGCGCAATAATATTTGAAACTCAGATTGGTGGCTAATTTTTCTACTGTATTCTCGTCTAACTGTTTTAAAACTGTTTATTGTTGACCATTAAATTTAGATTTAGCTGCCTTACCGTTTTTTTGCTTCTAAGCACGTGTGTCTGTGAGAAATTCATTTTATTTCTTAAGCGTACGGTTTCGAAGTGAATTTCAATATTTCATCTTTTCCTAACTGATTGACTTGAGTAAAACATTGAACACCCACAATTGTCCTTTATCTGGTTGAAGAAATAGTCGGTTTCCTTTCACATGAACGAAAGAGATAAATGTTATGATATTTATTTGAAGATGGCATGATAAGAACTAGCTTAGCTCACTACCAAGGCGTGAATCAAACAATCCAAATTAGGAAATATTTAATATACACATGAAAAGCACAACACGCATAGCCTTACGTATATACAATTGAATATGACGTGAAAACTGACAGGGGCAATTGCTTCGGAGTTGTCAACTCAATGAAGAAATTAAAGTTATCTCACCGGAGTACTTATTTGATTTCCTCAAAAGTTACTAGGAGATCGCTAATATTTGGCTATCACCGATATTAATCTGTTTCTTTGGCTGCAAATGATAAGAAAAAGAGCACTGAAATTTCCTATATATATCATATTTTCTCCTAAACCATCCATTCTAAAGTAGGATAATTGTAGTATCTCAACTATCGTGAATAGCAATATTGTTGTAGAAAAAGCATTAATCATAATAACTTACAATTCAAACTTAGTCAAAATAATATAAATGTTTTTAATCCTTACACTAGACTAAACAAATCCCTTACAGAAAACAAAACTCAAATGCAATTTCTGTTTGAGTAACCCTTTGTAAAATCTTTCCTTTAAAGTAAATTATAAATGGTGTTTCCGCCACTTGTTTTGTATTTAAAAACCAATTATTTACTTCAAATCAAGTTTCTTCTTTCATACATATTTTATGAACTCTTTGCAGAATGCCTTTCTAAATTTAGATAATTAAATGTTAAGGTTCCTCTTATCATAAAATATGCTTTTATATTCCTAATAAATGTTTTATAAAATTGTGACATATATGTAAATATTTACATATGATTGAGAAAAATGGAGCCTGATATTCTCGCAATAGTACAGCGAGAATAAAGGAATTATAGAATGTTAGAACTCGGTAAAATTTTCATATGTAAGTTGATTCCAGTTTGTAACAACTGCTAACAAAAGGGGTGTTATAATCAACAAGTAAGTAATCTTTTTTTTTTATGTGGTACATTTGTGCACACGGGAATTTGTATATTGAAAAGTGTCTTCCCAAGATATTGACGTTAAATGTGATTATCCTATTCCACTCTAGGTGTCAAAAGTGGCCATTAAAAATATTAAAAGCGAAGATGAGTGTGTAAATAAAAAACGATTTCATATTTGTTAAATGATTGCATCTTTTTAAAAAGACTATCTTTTTTTATTCATGTACCCTATTCTTACATGGCTTGTAAAAATGGCATGTATTTATATATGGCAATCTAAAAAAATATTTATAACAGAATTTTCTCATTTTAAATTCTAAAATTAAATTTTTACTTTTTCAACTAACAAAGTTATTTATTAAGGAAAATTGCTTTTAAACTATATGTAAAACATAACTTTTCCAAAAATTAGAAGATATTGTCAGTAATATTTAGTTAGTATTATGTATTCTGTCTCCAGATCATTTTAAAATCCCAAAACTATTTTTCAAAATTTGTTTAACTAGACAATAAAGGAGAATACTTAATTCAATACCATAAAAGGAAAAATAACGATTATGATTATTCTATCCTGTTAACTGCACTCAGTTCTTTAAATCAATATTGCTTTACAGTCATTAAAGCCATTACAGTCATGATGTCGACAAATAAAGAATTTCATTATTTATTTACTGAAAATTTTCTTAAAATGTTGAAATATTTTTGTATTTTAACTTATATTTCTTTTATAAAAGAGAAGTGATTTTTATTCTATTGTTTTAATATTCTTTTAAGATTTTTAACATACAAGCACACATTTATATAATCAAATTTATAAGTTCATGTGTTTAGCAATCTAAAAAAATAAATAGATTATATAATAATTTTACAAATAAATTTGAAAAAAATAATTCCTTTACTTTAGTATATAATATAAACAAAATTTAGTAAGCATATATTTTTCATATTTTAAGAAATAGGAAACGTTTTCTCATATATGATAGAACAGATTACTTGCGTATGGTCATTAAATCTTTAACGTCCTCAAGCATTCGTTGCATGCAATGTACAATTAAAGTGCAATTAATTATTACGGATAAGTTTCATGACAAAGAATTTTAAATTGAAAAATATTTGATACAATATTTTTAATTAAAATGTATAATATGGTTTTTTTTCTTTTACCTTATTCTTTTAACGACACATATGTAACCCGTTATATTCTGTTATCGTGAAGCGCTTGCTAAATAAACTGTGTTCTAGAAATTCTAATCTTAATATAATAATTTGAAAACTGTAAAAATAACTTACTTTTAATTTGTCAAATATTTTGTATATATATTACCTTAAAGTATTCTTTTGAATCTAAACATATTTTTTAATTTTAGTATTTCATTTTTAGGAAATGCAATTAAAAATGCATTTTAATTATTCTAATAGATTTTAATTTCTTATAGAGTTAGCACTATTTTTTAAATTTCAAAATGCGTTTATATTATTTATAAATAAACTAATTGTTTCTATTTTATACTTTGTTTTCTTTCTGGTATGATTTAATCTATTTAAAAAGATTCACATGATATATATGTTAATTTTCCTGATTTGTATGTATTGTTAAGATGATATTACTTATTTCGGGTGAAAGTTCCTTTAAATATTTAATATTTTTTGACAGAAACAATCAAATGCTAATTATTTTTTGTTTTTATGTGTGTTTCATTTTTCCAGGCTCCAGAATTTAAATTAAAGAGAATTTTTATTAGAATAAAATATTATCTAGCTCAGAATAATTATTCCTCTTAAATAATAAAAGTTAAAAGAACTTCATGTAAAATTTAACAAATTCAAAATTTGGTTTTTCTTTTATTAATTATTCCTTTTTAGGAGAAGAAATTTTTTATTAAAATTACAAATTGTTATTAAAATATTCAATTTCCGAAATTAGATTTATTGATAACCAGTAATTTTAAGAACTGTTAGTAATATATTTATGTATACAAATTTAAAATTGTTTCAGTAATTTTAATTTTTATCTATACCGACCCTTATATACCTTTACTTTTATTGTATATTTTGCTTACGGATTAATTTTCCTTCAACAAGATAAAATAATTAATTTTATTTCTTTAATAAGTGAATTTATTTCACGTATTTCTTTGTGTGTTTTAATTAATAATACTTTGTAATCTAAAATTGTTGCAGTCTTTTGGAATACATTTAGAAAGGATCGTCGTTATTTTTATTAGGTTTAATCAGTACGTCAGTTATGCAACCAGGTAAATTGTTTCATTAAGGTATCAACTTCCAATTAATGATAAAATATTCCTTTTTTCTTTTACGTAATATTTCTTGCTCAATACATACCACAAATCCTTCTTAGATTGGAAGTCAGCTATTCTTAAACATTAATTATAGAACATAAATAAATAAGTGCTTAAAACCATTTTTAGGAAAATGGAATGAGTTTAAGACTATATTCTAGAGTATTATTAAGGTTATATTAAAATTATATTTTTTTATTGTTTCCAAACGTGATTTTTTCTAATAAAATATAAAATACTTGATTCCGTAACTAAATGTAACTAAATTTCATTTCATTGATGTTTAATGCTGTAGTGTATTTAAACTAAATCTAATCAAACAAGTAATCCCTGATTATAATATTCCTCCTAGAGGTTGCTAAGGAGTTTGTTTCTTACAATAAATATTTTTTTCTGTGAGTCCATATAACATTTTGTGATTGTAAATGGACTTTTCTAACTGAATGTGAAAACAAAATTTTGAAGTTACAATCTTACTGTCTGAATATAAATTTATTTTAGAAAATTTCTTTCCTTCTTCACAAGTTTTAATATTATTTTGGAAAATTCTAAATGTTAAGATTTCTTGCTGTTAAATAGGATGCACAGAGGATGAATAAGGTTTCTGTTTTAACGCAGGCTGATAATTTCATAATTACTTTTTCCTATAAATTTGGCTTTGATGCATAATGTTTGAGAAAATGTTTTCTTCAAAAAAAACCAACAAATAAAAAATAGTATTATATACTTAAATATTGTCAAAAAATTAATTCACTTAAATGAATTTAATAATTCTTTTATAAAGTCACAAATTATTGTGTAACTTTAATCTTTAAATTTGGATATTAATTAAATAGGAAGTGTTCTTTCACAGAATACTGAATTATGTTTTATTGCTATAGTGAAAGAATTATATCATTTCTATGAAATTAAAAAAATGTATTAAAAATAAGGAAATTTAATAGAAATAAAAAAAATTGCTCTATTACATATTTTTAAATTGCACGTAATAAAAATAGAGAATTTTAATCCATTGACCTGAACTCCAAATGAATTTTTTAAAATTACTTAAGAAATAAAATATAAATAGATTTTTACATATGTAAAATACATTATCTCAATTACATATTTTTATTAGTTTCAGAGTGATTAAAATAATGTGATGATAAATATCATCATGAAACAAACATGTTTATTCAGGATAAAATTAATAGTTGAGAACAAAAGAGTGGTTACTATAACGACCTGTATTCGTCCTTAGTGTCAAAATCTAGCCAAGCCATAATACTTAATGGTGACTGGATCACGTAAAACAGGTTATGATCACAAGATTCCTCAAAATAAATTATATCTCTTGAAAAGTCTATTATGTCTCAAAGTTTATTTGTCATTAATCCCTGCTTCAAAGCTACAAGCAATTTTTAAAATTTCCTAAATTACAGAAGCATTTTAGGGATGAAAAATAAACTCACTCGATGTTCTATTATATAAGTTGATCTATATTATGAATATTGTATTATCTCCTATATTGCCTTTGTAGTTTCGAAACTTGAAATAATCCTAGTGTTCGGAGAATACTAGTGTCTTAGTGTCAAGGTCCATTGGCTTATAGAGAAAATATAGTTTTAATTATATTTATTTTTCTAATAAAAGAAAGGAAATAAGAGTTTAAAAATCTACAAAGAGCTGGTGAAAAACTATTCTCATTAGAACGCCAAGTTTCTATTAAATTGAAGAATAACTGGGATCTACATAAAAAAGTGCTTTAAAAGTCTAAGATGTTTTGTTTAAAAAGTTGTTTCAAGTGATCAATTTGTCTCAACAAATCCAGTATTCGAAGAATCCTCATGTCTTAGTGTTTGAGTTCACTGGTTTATAGAACAAAATACAGGTTCCATCATTTACTTGCCTTATAGGAGAAATAAAATAAGAATTTAAATATCCAACAAAAGACCTTGAAAAACTATTCTGATTGGATCTGCCAAGTTTCTGTTAAATTGAAGAAATACTGAAATCTACATAAAATGGTGCTTTTAAAGTCTAAGCAAAAATTTTAAGTGATTAATTTTTCTCTATAAATCTAATTTTATTCTACAGCCCACAGATTTCTAACAAACACAGTAAAATCAAGCATTATTTTAAAATGTGAAGGTGTATAATTAAAATTAAATATTCAAATTTTATGTATAATTTAGATAAAAAGGTACTTAAGGAAAATATTAATAATATAAAATATTTTTTCGTAATAAGCTTATTTAATCTAGTTTATTATTTAGCTTAGGAATTTCTAACCTTTCAGGTAAAAGGTGTTTCTAACAGGCTGTGTTACAGATAATATGAATAGTTATCAAATCTACATTCTAACTTCCTTGGCATTCATATTCTATCGTAAAAATACATTTAGTATCACATCGCATCACTGGAGTCTTATTGGCTGTAAGATCTTAGAGATTTATATTTCTGTTATGAAAGAATGAAATCCATTTGAAATTAATTCTACTAACATAAGATAAAACGTGAAATGATTGTGGCATATTTTTCAAAATGGCTTTGTAACCTATAACTCATTTGCATAATCTAATGAAACTTAAGTATAATTTAATATTTTAGTATATAGTATATCATTCAATATTTCATTAACAGAATTTCGACATAAAGTTTCTTAGATATCACGATAAATTAAAATTTCTTTGATTTTGCTGCGATTAAATTTAGAATCTTTAACATATGTTTAACATAAGATTTTTAATTTGGAAAAATTTCACGTTAATTATTTGCGGACACTGAATTTATACAGTCTTCTAAAAATATCTCAAAATATTCATACATTTCTCTTAAGATTAAGAAATACTTAATGGATATTAAATCACTTTAACTATAATACTTTAACTATAAAATACTTTACAATTAATTTTAGTTTTAAAAAACAATTTTATTTTAAAATGGGTAGTATAAAATTTTTTGAACTTTTTATAAATTTTATATATTGGTTAATCCATTATTAATTTTAGTAATTGTGTAAGAATGAAATAAATTTCTACTAATTATTTATGATTTGATTTTTAAACAAACGATTTTCTAAGAATAAAATTTAACAAGTATTCAACATATCATTCATTCATCTCTTTTATTACACAAATTATATAATGATATTAGATTAAATATAATATAATACAATTTGGCTATATTTACTCTCTCTCTCTCTCTTTGTCTTGTTATTAACCCTGTTCTTTTTCATGGATTATTAAGAAGATTTATTTTGTACAACTTTAGGATATTATTAGAGTAGTAAACCTTTATTAAGTGTCTCAACTATTTAAATTATGTTTTCTATCTCATTTTGAAGAAAAAGTTTTTTTTAAAGGATGTATGTCTGATTGTTGCTAGTAAAATGTAGCTACATGTTTTAAATATGGAAATTCTCAACTTTCTATGATGATTTCAATCTTAAATTATTTTTCTTATTTTTTTAGATTAATAACGGTTCGATGAGTGCTTCATAACATGGACTTAGTAATAGGTTTGAAGTGAAATTACAATATTATAAAACTCGCATTCGAAAAAAAGTTGTAGGTATTTATGGTATTACAAAATTATTTTAAATATGTTATCAATCAAATAAACCAAGTAATTAAGAAAAATTGTTACAAAATATTACAAAAATTTAACTTCTTTATAATCTAAATTAATTTTCCATTTTTGGCAGCTAAGGATAAATAATAAGGAAGCATGAAATTATGTGAAAACAAAATAAATTTGAAATTTATGGTAGAATTCTCTAAATGCTTCTTTTCCTATGAACCTTATCCATAGAAAGTCAGTGATGAAATGATTATATTCATTTTCCAGAAAAAAGTTGACTCTCTGTTACTACGTATCATTATTACACGAGTAATATCATAATGTCTCCAACATCCACTTATTATTTCTTAACTAATTGAAAAAATATAGTGGAAAAAGAAATGGATATCAAATTATGTCGTAACTTTATTTTTCTCATAGGAATAGGGCAAAATTAATATAAGTGTAATTTTCCGCTGCAGTTCATTTTTAAAGACTGCTTCTTCTCCAATCTTGTTAGTCATGTAAATTTCTAATCATTTCTGAAAATTAATTTCCAGCATTTTATTTTATAATTCAGCATTTTAAAAAACTATATTTTTGAAGTTATTTGGTTTGTCAAATTAACATAAACTCCATATAAATAATTTCATTTTCGAGCTCTGAATTTTTGTATGTTTATCTAAATTTGAATATTTCGACCTCGTGACTAAAACTATTTTAAGTAAAATTTTCAAGACAATATTTTTCTTGCAAGATAGTAAAGAATTGATTGAAATTATTCCCTTGAAATTGAAAGTTTGATGTATATTAGTCGTTTTCTACATTTTTACAAGTATGTGTAAATTCCATTTTATGCACCATTTCTCTTATGGACACTTATTTTTTATTACAGTAGAAACAGAAAGAAACTAAATTAATTTCATGAACATATTAGAATAAAATTCTAGAATTGAATTTAAATTTAAATACATAAATTGATATAAATTAAAATCACATGATTTTTCCATAATAAAATGAAACTTAAATTATAATATAGAATGATAAAATAAAATTCAGTGTACAAATATATGAATACCAAAAAGATATCTCGAAAGTAGAGGATTATTGCATTAAATTCTTTTAACACCAATTAATAAAATATGTTAATTCAACTAACTTCCAGTTAATACAGTATGTTATTTTAACTAATCTCCAGTTAATACAACTATTCTAAAATTCTAGAATTTGATATATAAGATAGATATATGTGTACCTATAGAAAATCTCACAATTTGAACACATTGGAATTAAAGACTTCTAACAGAATATTATTGTGAAGGATTAGGCTTAACATAAAAGTAGTCTTAATCAGTGCAGAGTATTAGATTTCATCATTTCGACAAAAGAAATGAAATTTAAGTAACAATTTGAAGGAAAAAATGCCATGTTTGTATTTAATTATAAGACTAAATAGTTGACACTAATATTTTAAAATAGGAAAAAATAAAAATATTAAAATTTATTTTCAATGTTTATAATTTTAGTAGTTCTGCAAGAATTAACTTGTAAAGGTTATGTAATAATAAATTTCATTGAAGAAATAAAAGCATAACAGATATTAATAAATTTATAACCATTATTTGACATATACTTTTCCTTTTAATCAATCAGTTACTGTTTTTAATTTTAGATGCAGTATATAGTCTTGAAAATTTTAATGTAGTTGAAATAAATCATCATACTGATTAAATTATTTATTCGTGAAAAATAATATAATTATGCATGATGAATTGATCAATTTAAAATTTCAATTAAATACAAAATATGATTTTATGACAATTTTTGTTCCTATTAATATTAATTTAAAGGTGCTTTAAAATTAAATTTCACTTTAATATTTTTTGGGAAAATTGAAAATGAAGAAATCACATTGTACATTTATTCTGCAGACATCTTGGGCATTGAAATCAGATTGTGTATAAGCTATTCAAATTTATGAATAATTATTGAAATTTTATTGGATAATAATATTAATGTATATTTTGTATGATTGAAACAATACTTATTGGAAAATTATGTTAATTTGAATTCTTGTCACGTATAAGCAAAATTTAGAAAAATACAATTTTCTTATTAGAATCAAGACAAATTCGCTTATATCAATCATTCAAATTTGGGCATTTGCAATTAAATACATTTTGTTTAATTATTTCCTACATGAAGGTGTTTCAATGAACTTATGAATAAATACGCAATTATGTGTGACTGCTATACGGTATTGAAAAAACATGTTTAAAAAATAACAGTATTTTCAAAAGAAGTTAAATATATATATATATATATATATATATTAATTTATCATTCATAGAATAGTCTAGAAATATATAGTCAAATAAGAGCAATATTATCACTTATTTTTTTATAATACTTATTCTTTAAATATTATTCAGATCTTGATAACGGTTTTTTATTTTGAGAATTATTTACATCTCTAAGTCTGAAATACCGCAGATAATAGATATTTAATATTATTCCTTGTATTAAAATTGAAAATTAACATAGTAGTTTTATATATATATATATATATATATATATATATATAAAGTTTTATAGGTGGCAATATCTGTTTAATTTTTAAATATTTCCTGATAACAATCAATCATTGGTATAATAAATATCACATAGATTGATGGATAAATGATGCATTAGTAGGTATATGATTCTTAGTATTTTTTAATTTTTTATTGATTTATATATATAATATTATTGATAAGACCGAAGCACAGGCAATGAAAAATTATTAAAATAATATATAAATTTAAGAAACACTTTTTATAAATTATGTACAATACAAAATTCTTTTGACTTGTAATTTTTACATTTACGTTCTATATTTTTACCTCGTAAATAGAATATTATGGTAAACAGAATTTTATTCTAAAAGGAATGTGCTCATAAAGGGAAAATCTGTGAATTTTGAAGACTTCTAATTATGATATATAATTGCATATAGATTTAGATGAAGTTTGTCAAGAAATGTAATACATTCATATTTTCGTATACTATGCACTTCGTGCGAAATATTATCCTCTTCTGTCATGGTAAAATATTTCCCATTCAAATACCTTCCTTATATTTTTATCTTCTTAATAATTCATACATTCTTGGCTCAGAATTTTATGAATGAACCATACCAAAAGTGAAATGGAATAACATGAATCACGAATCTCTTTTCTTATCTTTACATTCAGAATGATATTCGGAAACATAGTAGTTATGTTAACTTTGAATTCTGTTAATTAGAATATGCGAATTAATTTATCATTCATAGAATAGCCTAGAAATATATAGTCAAATAAGAGCAATATTATCACTTATTTTTTTTATAATAATTATTCTTTAAATATTATTCAGATCTTGATAACGGTTTTTCATTTTGAGAATTATTTACTTCTCTATATCTGAAATACCGCAGATAGTAGATATTGAATCTTATTCCTTGTATTAAAATTAAAATTGATATTGAAATTTCGATTATCATATTAAATTATCAATTCTAAAAAATTCAATAACATTTCAAAAAGAAAATGGAATGAAACACAAATGTATGCAAAAGAATAAAAACATACATTTTGAAATATAAATTATCAAATATTCTTTACATTATGCGAATCTTCTTTTAAATTAATCATATGAGCCCTAACTATACCCAGAAAAAATATATCTTATGTACTTTATATTCAGGACCCAGAAAGAAACTAAATTTTAACAAAATATTTATGCAATTATTATTTTTAATTATTTTCATAATTGCAAGAATAAAATAAAATGAATAAAAATAATAGCGTTTAACTAACATAACATAAAAGAGGGGTGATTTTTATTCTTGTTTAATGACCCTAAAGAAATACCATAATAAAATACAAGTGTAATGTATAAGTGACCCCGTTATTTTAACACTATTGGCATCAATATTGTCCTATTATTATGCTTAGTGTTAAAAAGATTGTGCAGATATCATATTTAAAGTTTCTAATTATTTACCATGTCATCTAATAATCACTGAAAAAGATTTTATTCACTTTTCTTTACACGTCATTATTTTTTGCATTATATTACAGTGATGCTTTCATTAATTACTATCATTAAACTACTTGACTCTTTTTCCTGATAAAAACCCAAAGGGTAAAAAAATGAATGAAACTCATAGGATTCACCACGTTTTACACTAAATCTACAGGAAATCATGTATAGAAAATCGGAAAAATTTACAAGAATGAATAAGCAAAACAGCAAAAATATACAGCCGTAATGTGCAAATAACTTTGGTTAAAAGTAGCTGGAACTATTGGTAAAAAGTTCCAGCTACTTTGGTTAAAAGTAGCTGGAACTATATATATATATATATATATATATAGTTCCAGCTACTTTTAACCAAAGTAGCTGGAACTTTTTACCAATAGTTCCAGTTTTAACACTTTGCTGTAGTTCATCCAAAGTGATTGCTATATCAGTTATTGACCAGACATTGTCTATTGGTAGGAAACCAGAAACGGCGTCTTGACTTAAGCTAACATTTTCTGGCTCAACTAATGTACATATAGAACTAGCAACAAGCGGACATGCATTTTTATGCTGAAATGTAGCTTCTCCCGAACTGAGAAATAAGTTTGAACGCGGTTAATACAAATGTAGTTTCCCCTAATGATCAGCAAGAAAAAGAGCACGACTTGTATGCAGCAGCATTCCTGCCGGCATCATGTTGCTAAAAATAAAGGCAATCAATGTTGATAAAGGTTTTAAGTAGCATTTTTCTTAATATTAAAAGTAGCTTATTTTCTAGGACATTAGCTTTCAAAGGCATTTTGTGTACATGAAACTGATGTATATGTTTTTAGATTGTTATCATCATTGGCTTCCACATTATTATTAACATTGGCTTCCACAAATTATAAAAAGCTGCATTAAAACTAATTATTTTCATAAGGCCTGTGGTTTCGTTGGTATAACAATTTTAATAGCAACACTGTATGCTGTTTTAAAGGATAAATAAGGAAATAAATTTAGTAAAAAAGGAGAATAAAAACAGACGTTATTTATAATTTGCTATAATTATAATTATTTTTACAAAGCAATTAAATGTATTAGACTTCAGCAAATTTTTGCTTTCATTCAATGTTTTTGTTTCATTGAATATTTCAATGAATGTATCGTCCGCTAATACCTACTTTCATTAAATGTATTAAATACATTAAATGCGAATCACTTTGAAAGATTTTGAATAGGTTTAGAAGATGTTAGAAACAATTTAAACATAAAGAATACACGAATTTATAATAAAAGTATGATTTTTGATAACTATATTGATGATTACACAATTTGTGAAAACATTAATTTTTAAATACCTCCACATAACATCACATTAATATGTAGAAAAGGGAAGAACTGGTGCTCGATAAATACATATTTTTAAGATTTACATTCAGGAAAAGTCCGGAATTCTTTGATTATTCTCTGCTTCTAAATAATGTGGACCACAAGGTCTTTGGGTGCCTTTTATACAATTTACCATCATTTTTTTAACTTTGCGTTTGATAATGGAACTTAACAGCATACTAATCAGTTGTACAGATATTTGAAATAAATTTACTTGTGAGAAAAGTTTAAATTGCAACTTTCTTAAATATGACAATAAAATTAAAGAAAAAAATTAACAGAAAATAAAAATAAAAACATTTAAATTGTCTAGTAATTGAGACATCAAAAAGATGACAGGATAGTAAAATGAAGAATTAATGTTTAGTTACTTCTAGGATTGAGAATCTAATTTTCGAAAGACTTTTTGAGAAAAATATCTTCTTTTAAGCTCAAAAAATATGTTTTATCCAGAAGTGAAAAGTAAAATACATTGATACGGGATATAGTGGATAAAACTTGAACAAGATTCAATTTATCTTCTACTTGTATATATATATATATATTAGATTTTATTTTTTCACTTTTCAACTCCAAAAGATATTACCGCTTTTGTATTTAATTTTGTACTTAACTTTTCCTAGAATTAAGTCACTTTTTACTTTAATTATTTGCTCTTTATTTTTAAAATGATCACTTTTTGACTCATTTAATCACTATAAATTGATTTGATTTTAATTAATCATTTTTAAGAATAAATTATACTTATTTTGACATTATTGTGTGCCTTGTTTTCTAAAATTATATTTAATCGTTTCTTTTTATTTTGCCTTAACATCTAAATAAATAAATTTAGAGACATTTTGTTGAATATTTTTAAATGTTACTTATTTTGCAAAACACATGATATTAATATTTTTTTCCAATGTATTATCTTATTATTAAAATTATTAAAATAAATTTATTAAAAGTTATTGTTAAATTTGTTAAAAATAATTATGAGATAATATCAATAACAAAAATTAATGTTTCTCCAAAATTCATAATGGTATCATATTTCGCATTATTTTTTATGCTTTAATTATATGAGTATAGTTGCATCAAGCTATAAGCTAAAACTTTCATTATAATAAATAAAATTTAAATAAATATGCATGAGTTTAAATAACTATTAATAATTTTAAATAGTTAATGCAAGCCAGTACAAAATTAGTAGAATATCACAGTTAACAATAAATTTCTATACTGGAACAATTTAGCAGTTATATAACTCTATAAGAAACTTTAAAAATTTACCTAGACAACCTTATTAAAGTTTCAAGAAGAAACGTGAGAATGAAACTTTAAAAATTGCTGGAATTGAATTGTGAATTTGGCTTTTTGCCATCATTGATGAACATTTCCATTTGTAAGGAAAGTGAAGTCATTGTCACATGCTGTTTCACTGTCATTTGTTATTTTACAGGGTAAGTATTATATTTGGAGATCTTATATGATACCTAGAAAACTCCTGATTACTTTACGCATGGAGCTTCAATAATTCTTGATAATTTTAAAAGTGATTAATACTTTTTAAATTAATCAGGGTTTTGGGAGCAATAACAAAGCATCCCTTTACAAACGTGAATTCAGTGAAGACGTATGTGAACTATTGATTGAAATATAATTCAGTTTTAGTTTAACATATGTGTGTGAGAGTTAGTTAAATGAATTTTAAATTACTAATATCCAGTAATAAATATAATACATTTACTGATGAACTTACATTTATTTAAAATAGCATATATAAAATATGTATCTTGTTTAAATGTTCTTGATTAGAAATATAAATTTTCATAAATACTATATAAATATTATGTAATTACATATTTCTCCCGCATTACATTATTTTCCTAAATATGGTACAGTATATTTTTTCATCAAATTTGATGTAATTAATTAAATAACTATTCTATAAATGAAAGATTTTTCTTAACAATGTTCAATATTTCTTAAGGAAACATATTTTTGTAGGAAACAATTTCTAAGAAATAACTTTTTTACGGGTTTTGTTTTTATTCAAAATAATTTTGATTATGGTTATGAAACAATTTTTTTTAACGAAAAAAACTTCGTCTTCCCGACTAGTTTTAGTAAACAATTTAATTTTACTAGACACTATTATCTCGTAATTGCTTTACAGATTAAAGTCCACATTTTTTTATAGATTCTTTAATGAATTACTAAATAAGGAAGTTCTATCTTTTTAGGAAAATCCAATTTTTACTTTATTTATATGCGCTTACATAAAAATTAAGAGTTAATCTTTTAATATATATATATATATATATATATAAACAGTGAATATGGTAAGGATTTCATTAAATATATTTTATAATTAAAATAGTATTAGATATTGTAATTAAAATGTATGTAAAAGAAAAATAATTTACATTTCAGACTTTAACAAAACCATCTTTTCATTCATCTGACATGATACAAGCAGTTGCATAAGAGTAGTAGGATTTTTTAACGTGACTGTCAAATAATAAATAATTCATTTTAATTCCTATACAAGTACTTGATAGTAATAATACAACCCTGTATGGACAAATTGTATAAGTAATTTGTGTCAGAAGAGCATCTAATCTACATGGCTTTCTATTAACATAAATTTAGTGGCAATTTTGCTTTCAGAAAGTATATGTAATTTCACTTTTTAATACCAAAGTTTATTTTTTTTGAATTTAAGTAAAAAGTTCTTGTATGCGAAAAAAGTGAAGAATTTTATTATGAAGATTTAATTTGAATTGTAAAATATTTGTTGTTTCTTTGAAATTTGTCTCTTTTTATATATTTCTTGTCAAAAATATGGCATTTGACAGCTTAGATCTCTGCCCCTTGTTTGATAATTGTTCTTGTCTCGGTAAAGATAAAATATCTTATTTGTTTTTAAGCAAAAAGTATGATATGTTATTATAATCATCATTAAAATACGTGGCGTTACTCCTCATTTGTAAAGATAAAGTTTGAAAAGGCACTTTTTTATGTAATAATTATCTACTTTTGGATCATGATATTTTCAATATTAAATCAATGAATGTCAAATCAAAAATAAATTAATAAGCAAATGGATAAAAACGTTATAAAAATAAATTTATAAATTCAACCATCTCTGGTGGCTAAGCACATAAATTTTTTTCTGAATGTGAAACTGAAGCGCAATTTGTATCTGGATCTTGAAATCAAACATTTTGTATTTTTCTTTTCTCTAATGGAAAGCATTACTTAATCAAAAATTAAATGTCTTGAGATACAAATATCTGAGTACTTATTAATAAACACTTGGACTCAAAAGGATATCAATAAAATTATTTCTGAGATTTTTTGAATTTTTAAATCACAGATAAACAAGCCTAATCATTCAGAGACATTTTTATTCATTAAAATATTAAAAAAAAAAAAAAAAAAAAAAAAACTTTGTGATTATAAAAGACAGTGTTAGAAAGTCAATATAAAAATAATTAAATAGAGCAAATAATTTACCTTAGATATTGAGCAATACTAATTAAATTATATTTCTTGTAATGATGCTTTTGCTATTTGTTTTCTCTGCTCAAAATTTAATCAAAATTTATACTATTTCAATATTTATTTAAGATATTTCTCAGGTTCATTATTTTTAATAATAAAATCTATATATACATTGATTAGCTACACATTAATTATTAACATTAATTAGTTAATTTTCATAACATCATGAATTTTGGAATATTTTATAATAAAAATATATATTGTAAGTTCTAATATTTTACTTAATATGATTCTTTATTAAGAAAAATGTTTTATGTATATATAGACTATTACAATTTGAAAACATTTTTAATGATAAAATATATTTCTTAAGTACAAGTATTTAGAATATGTAAAAAAATGTGCTTGTTTCTGGAAAGGTCTTTGAAAATATGTTTGTCCCTTGGCACAATTTTATGATCTGTGTTACTTTACATCTGTAGTGATTTGAATGTAATTTCCAGTATTTGTTTTCCCTTCTGGACTAAAAACATTGTGTTACGCTAAAAATTGCACTTTAATGCGGATTTTTCTTCTTCCAATAAATGAAATGTTCTTTCTGAATGATCAGCTTAGACCTTCTATCATCCATGGATAAAATAACCCTTTCTTAATCTTCTTATCTTCCTTTTTCTTTTCTTCCCAATTGAATTCTTGAATCATTTAAGGTAATCAAACCAGTCTTCCATAACTCTCTAAAAATGAATTCTTTTATTTTTCTGAAAATTGGTGATAGGAATCAAAGGTTGTTCAAAAATAAAAAAGATTTTTGAAAGTACCATCATTAATTAAGATGTTGAGATTAAATATATTTCTTTGTTTTCTTGAAGTGGTAGAGCTGTAAACTTGAAATTTGTTCAATAAACAATTTCATAGTTTTAAAAATAAACATTGTATGTCTTTTTCCATTTTTTCCATTTTGTGCAGACTGTGGTTCTCAAGTAACATGTCCAGAAAATTCTGTGATTATTAATTTGTATATGAATCTAAATTCTAAGTTTGTTTCCAAGAAAAGATAAGGCACTACTCTTAAAGATTTTTAAAATTTAAAAATATTTCTAATCAACAATAAATCCAATGATTTTCAAAGCTTATTAAGAGCAAACTTTGGTTCTGCCCTGTTTTTAAGTACTTCCACCCGATTGTGCGTGGCTCTGTGTTATTTGTCCTTTAGTGATTGCATTGTCACAGTGCTTACTTTTTATTTAATGAATTATTTAAGAGGATTCTGATATTTATTCTCTTATGAATTTTCTTGTTTGTTAAGGATTTAGAAATTCATTTTTATTTCTTATATATCAGATCAATTTAAATAAAATTAACTTTTGAATGATAAAATATTTCATATTTCTTAGGAGCTTATATTTTCTATTTTGTCTGTGTACTTTACATCTGAAATCTTTTTTAGAAAATTATATGTTAGATGTGTTTTACAAAAGAAATAAATATGAAATTTTGTTAGATATTTTAAACTTCAAAGTTTGAATGTTTGTATAATTTTTATTCAAGAATTCAATGTAAAAATTAAATATAATAAATTTGTTTGAGTAAAACTATGAAATTGCTCAAGTCACTAATAATTTAAATAAATTTTATAATTTAATGATAATAATAATAGTAATTTTGTGGAATTTTCTTAATATTTTATTCAAGAGCAATTGTAAATAGAAGATGATGGTATGGTTGAAACAATTTAAAATATGAAAGTTGAAAGAAAATTATATTTCTTATTTTACTAGTATTGGAAACTTATTTTGTCATTTGTTAAAATTCCTTTTGGAGCCTTAATATTTTGTGTAAATAATTTCTAATTATTTTGATTGATTTCTATTTATACTCAACACAAACCATATTAATTTTAATGTAAGCACAATTTTAAGCATAGTATATTAGAATGCGTGGCCTTCAATTAGTTGCAATCAATTATTCATATTCCATTCAGAAGTAACATGATAGTTTACTCTATTTTAAGTTTTAAATCAAGCATGAAATAATTTTCATTGGAATCACAAATAAAATAAATGCTTTTATCAACACATTCAAAATTAAGGGACTGGCAAATTACACGACTCATCACCCGAAGTATTTATTAAATTAAGAATATAAAATCATTCACATTAAATCAAAATCAGTTCAATGAATTGGGTTTTACTGGAAAAAAAATTCTCCCGTGTAAAAATTACGAAAGATTCTTGCATGTTATAAAACAACAAGAGCAACAGTAATGACATAAAAAATAGGGATATAAATAATTATTTATAAATACATTTATCACTAAAATGAAAGTGTCTGAGATAAATTTGTAAATTCTCAAAATTATTATGTCATTTTCATTTTTTTGAAAAAAAATAAGTGCTAAGACATCAAAAAGAGTTTTGAAATGAAATGACTATAATTAATGCGCAATTATATATTTTCATACATTTATTCAAACAATTTTCCATTTGTTACAGGTTTCTCAAATAATCCATACGTCGGGTTATGTAATTTATAAAAATATAATCTGGAAAACAAAAAATTAACAGAAGTCCCTACTTTTATTTATTTATTAATGCTTAAAATACACTTTTAACCACAGATATTTCAAGATAACTTATGTAAGTCATTTAACAAATAAAGTTTTGTGTGGGAGGAGTATAACTGATGATAAAATATATTTAAAATAAATGGTGATATAATAATCCAAGGTGGCTTTCAATACTAAAAATAGAGCATTATCTGGTTAAATTACGACAGAGAAAGCTACAATATCTCTGTTTTTCTAGAAGCTAATGGATTAATTTAATGTCGTATTGGATGATTAACTTATTGGATCAAGTACAGTTCATGTGAAAAGGTAACTTTTCAAATGTATTCTTCAAATAAAAAATATCTATATTTTAATAAATTATCGAAAGAATACTGAAATTATAAATGTGTGTGGTATAAAAAATTTTAAAGCTATTTATCTGTTAAGTATGGTAAACATTATAATAGCCTTCTCTTTATTGTTAAATTTTGATGCTTGTTAATTCAAATGGTTAGATTTATATAATCTGAAAATTAGCTATGGATTATGTAGATTATATAAATATTTAAATTGAGAGACTTCACTAAAAAAATTCATTTTCACGCACTATATATATATCAACAACAACAAGAAAACTACAGGAAGATTTTTTTTTTCGAGTGACAATCAGACGGCAATATGGGGTGCGCTGCTCCACTTTTTCAACTGAACCACAATTGGGTGTGGAGTTCGACTTCTTCAGTACACACATGCCATAGGTACTCATTTATTGGATAGGCAACCATTCATACAAGGAAAGAACAGAAACAGGAAAGAGAGAAAGAGAAAGTGCATCCATGCCCGAACTGGGATTCGAACCCAAGTCCTCCGTTTCCGCAGTCAGGCAAACTGATCACTAGTTAGCGTGCTTGACTAGTGGCACGTGGGTGGGTAGGTGATTTGGGTGGTTTGTAGAGGAATGGATAAAACTATAAATTGAACAAAGACATTTTAGTTGAAGATAAATGATAAAAGTTGCAAATGCAATTAAATCTTTTACACAAGAATGTACTTATAATTTATGTAGGTCAAATTTAATCCCTCAACAAAATACTTGATTGTTTATTAAGCAGTTTATTTTATACTTGGATTAAAATTTTATAAATCAGTTCTATATTACTTTAATCTTGCATAATGCATTGTTGTTTTGAAACACCCGGTTTATAGGATTTTAACTTTCAACGATATAGGGAGTGGAAGCGACGGCACCTTTATGTAAGGGAAGAAGACGTGACCTGGTAACCCAAAAATGGTAATTCAGAAGCAAGGACCAAGTAGAAAATTTCAGATTTTCACTGCTAACTCCCAATTTAACATGGACATTCGGTCACGAAGTATTTAAGTGCCATTAGTGAACACGACAGTTGAATCAGGAATCTCTTTTCTGATAACCAGAGCGACACCCTTACGAAGCACGGCCATTTCAAATAACTGCGCATGGTATTGCTCTGCTTGAAATCATCTATTTCCTCAGCTTATTTTATATTTACAGTAAGTTTTCCATCTTGTATTTGTATATTTTTAACAACCATAGACCTCTAAAACGATAAAACTAATTTCTACTTCGAAAAAATATTTATTTTTATGAACATCAAACGTTACCTGCCAATTACTAAAACAATTAACCAAATATTCTTAATTTTATATTTTATTATTCAGTTTGGGTAAACTTTTTCTCATGAAGGGGAAAGAAAATACATTTTTCAATAGGCTCTCAATGACGACAGTTTAAAATACTTCCAAGCATCCACGTGACATGTTTTCCAAAAAGAATAAACGTGATACTTGTCTTTCATAGCTTGAAGAGACGTCTCTCAAAAATATAGTTTCAGATCCATGATTTATTGTAAAATTTTCTTACCGTACGTAAATACAATATTTTTATGATTAAAAAGATAATTATAATCGTAAAATTACTTTCAATTAGTTTTCTGGCATTTGCTATAGATTGACATTCTTCGGAGAATATATATTTATTTTTAATGAGTTGCATCTTTTCAAGTAGTTTTTATTAAAAAAGGCAAAATTTAGATTTTTATTGGAATGAAACTTTTGAAACACAAATAAATTCTAGCACACAATTGTTTGAATAATTACACTGTTTCATTAATTACAGAAAGTCTTAGTTATTAAATTATATTACTATTATTCTTTTTTATGTTTAATAATTATTCTTAGGGTAATCATGGTACTCGATGTAACAAAGATTTGCGTAAATGTCTTGAAGAACGGAAAAATTTCATTGAAATTCCTTTTAAAAGATTCCAAAATATATAACTAAAGAGTGATTTGGAGTATATTACAAAGTAAGTTGTAATAAAGGGCACAAATTCAAAATTGTTATACAGACTGACAGAATTGAAAAACGAAATTACGTTATAAACTTATACATAAAATATAAAACGAAGTTGAAGAAATATATATATATATATAGTTGTTAAAATGTATATAATACCTCTGATTGACAATATATTTACGCAAACTAAAATTGCAAATTATATAAATAACTATAAATATTTTTTTAATTTGATATATATGACTTAAGTCTTATGTGATAGCAAAATAGCAGTAAAATTTTCATATAGCTTTATATAGTTTCTATAATCATGTTTTTAGAAATTTAAACAAAATTGTTTTTAATCACTAGTAAAAGAATGCTCAACTAGAAAGTAAATATCAAATCTCTTGTTTGATTCTCTGTTTTATAAGGCAGGCAAAATAGCAGTTACCAAGGTAACGTTTTTGAAACTAACTCAAGGATGCAATTGAAGTATATAAAATAATAGGGTACATAAAAAATCCAAATTGCATTCACTATCGGAAGCTCCTAGTAGAAAATAAGTATTGAATACTGATTGGCACGAAAAGATTATTTGCGAAGAAAACCTTAAGAAAAAGAATAAAGTCAAATTTTGAAGATTTCCCAACCCTGATTCTTAGGACGGCTTCTCTTATGCAACATTCTCATCCTTTTTCACTTATTTTCTATTTTTCATCACATTTTACTAGAATAAGATCTTTTTATAACTATTGTAAGCAGTTAATAAAAATATTATTTTATTACTCGCGGGAAATAAAACTTTTCCGTGATTTATTTCAAAGAAACATAAATAAATCTAAAGAAAAATATAAAAGAACTGAAGGAGATTTCTTTATGCGATTTCCCAGAAATGTTTCAATAAATAACAAAACATCTCTATGAATGACATTAAATTAAATAATATTATTTCAAACACTGATGGATTCATGGAAAATAAATGTTGATTCTTAGCTGCTATTGAAACAGCCTAGGATTAACATCAATGTCTGTTAGTTTTCTAAAAATACATTTTATTATCCAATAAAAATCTGATAATAAATACTTATTCTATTTCATTGTTATCTTTAACAAAATAAAAAAAATAATTCATCTTTTCCATTTTAATATCTAGATTTCATACATTTATATCTTATTGTGATATTCAGTATAAAGATTTAGCATCAATAGCAAGGATTGAACTTGGTATAGAGGAAAGTATTGTGTAAATAATGAAGTTGCAGACCAATGAAGTTATTAATTTTTAAACGTGTTGCTAAAATTCTGATTTAAATATTTCACGAGGTACAGAAATACATTTTAGCAATAAAAAATTTTATATTCTTAGGATGATAAGAACTTAGCAACAGAAATTACTTATCTTTAGATTGTGAAACATTAAAATTTAAACAATTATATCAGTCACTATTTCTTAATTAGCAAATTTAGTAAATTTAATGATTAAGAGAAGAAATGCTGTTAAAGTAAAAGGCATAGTTAGATTCTGCCAGGTAGCCTTGTGATTTCATGAGTAAAGGGTCAAAAGCTATTCCAAATTTTTCTAAAATTTCGAGTGTGGTACTTTTTTCCCTTACTACATGCTTTGATTGTTTGCCAACGTATTTCTATCAATTTAAACATTGGAATTCTCCTTTATGTTTCGACGCAAACCATTTTGACTTGTGCTCTTCACTTGTATTTTTAATATGTACTGTTAAGAAATAGTGGAAGGCCAAAGAAGTAATGGAAACATCCAATTTTTTTGGAAATTTATAATAAAAGAAAATCAGTCACGTACGAAACTCGTTTATCTTAACATAGTTGTTCTTGTTTTAAAAATATATTGTGGTTGATTTTGTTAGTCGCTTTTAAAACCTATTTTACTGATAACACTCAAAAATTATAGTGGTAATTTTGAAAGATTTTAAAGTCAATATATTTTTATTGTATAACATATACATAATGGCATTGATAAAATTAATATAAATTTAAGAAGAAATGTATTTTTTAACAAAACTAATTTTAAATTCAATTTCGTTTTCTACGAATTGTTTATCCCCAGTTTTCTTTCTAAAAGAATTAGTAGCGTTAAGCAAATACATAAAAAAATATATCACAGCTTATGTATAACTATCCGTATCTAGCCGCCACACGTATCTGTGACTCTATATAAGAAAGGAAAGGGTAAATAAAAGACACAGTTTCTTCAATTGGATCTTCATTTGAGTTTCGATTGAAACCGCTTCTTTCTGATAAGCTGATCGACATTCTGACTATCCAGGCTATCACGGTCATTTATTTGCATGTAATTTTACATACAAACATACTTTTATTACTTAGACTCAATTTCAAATAATTGAACTTGAATTAAAATGTATAAAACTCTACTTGAAATATATATATATATATATATATATATATATATACATCGCAAATAATTACATATTATCATTTTGTCTGTTGCTCCATTATATCACAAATAGTACACTCATCTTAGTAAAATAATATTGGATAGTTTTATATGTCTTTGTTTGTATACATATATATTAACATGATTGCATATTATGTTACCATTTTTGTTATTTCACTAAAATAAAACATTTTCCAAGTTCATCTCCAAGAAAATAATGCAATTCCACTACAATTGCAGGAAAACCTACAGACAAAAAAATGCCGATAGAGAAATTATAATAAAACTTATTTATGTAATATTGAAGCTATCTATATACACAGTGCATGTTTCATTACTCCTATGGAACGAAACCTAATTCAAAGCCGCTTGATTCCTACACTTTGGTTACTTGTTGTAAGTGAAACCTGCACGCATACACTGAAATATGTATACAATTTTTGCTTGCGTGACCAAAAATAGTGTTGTGTTTCAAAATCATCTCATCGAAACACTTGTTTTGAAAAGAAAAACACAAATAGCATACATAAATATTTACAGATTCATGTAAAAAAGACAGGGGAGTATCCACATTTTGAATTTTGTTCTTCTTCATGCCAATAAAAAACTATAGCTATTAGATCAAAGTAAACATCATTACAAATGATTTCTTAAATCATCATCAGATATTTGAAATATCTATATGAATATCAGCATAACTTTTTATCAAATTTAAAACAAGATTATCGGTAATGAAAATTCAGGGTAAATAATTTTTTTAATTATTCTTTAGATAATGATTTTGTTAATATTTCATATATATTTTATGGAATTTAGGAATTCATTAGAATTGTAAATACATTTTATGATACCACTTATTCTATAGAAATTCGGATAGTGGGAAGATTGTAAAATGCCGTTATAATATTTATTTTCTATTACAATCTTAAAAAATCTAGTAAATATATTTTAATGCCAATCATCAAATTATGAAAATTTTGGTGAAGAAATCCAACAGGCAATTGAGAAAAATTTAAAATTTTCTTGGCTCGGGCATGGATGTACCTTCCTTTTATATGTGTTTCTTGTCCTTTCCTCAGATGAGGGATGAATGTGGCCCACCCTATAAACGGGTTTGTAGTGGTGTGACGTGGGTGATGCTGCTCGTTTCCGTGATTTGGTTCACAGATGCCACCGAGTAACGATAAATGAGTACGAATTTAATTGTGACGAAGGGTTAATTACCCAAGTGCCCACCATTAGAAAAAAAATATTTTAATTATTTTTTTATGTCTAATAACTGTTGCCATTCCGATTATTGCTATGACAAAGATAACATCACCTTTAATATTTTTCAACATTAATACTAAATTACAAAATACAAAAAATAAAAATTTATTTTTTATCACTAAAATGTGAATATAAGAAATTGAGAAATTTCAATGAATATTGTCATAATACCGAATACATAATCAAAAAGAAATATGCAAGTTCCCTAACGATCAATATCAGAAATTGGTTATCAGATTTAAATCTATCAATTAATCTGATTTTAAATTTTCATTTGCTTTTATGTCATCATTAGCAGTGGAAAAATATAATTAATACTTCCACCGCATTTCAGTAATAAATGAAATATCCAAAACCGTTTTAGAGATAATGTTATCAAATAGCATTATGACTAATTAAATTCAAATGATACATTAAACAAATGCTTTCTTGTGAGCTTTCTTTTCGTCAACTAGTTTTAAACCAGTAAAAGATAGTTTAAGATGGATTTTACTTACTCCTTACACAACATCTTTTAACAATGGTAGACTTCCAAGCACTCAGATTAATGAAAAGGTCACATATAAAGATGCTTATCACTTTAGGCTACATTTACTTTTGGTTGACTTTTTAAAAATAAAGTTCGATATTTGAATTGAAATTAATTTTTAAAATTTAAGTATTATTTTAATTGATTTCATAAGATATTTTTCATACAATGTGTCTTTAATTTGGCTTAAGATTAAGTGCGTTTGATTTTCTGGCTTTCTTAATTATGCACTAAATTATTAATCATTGACATAAAGAAATGAATAACATTTTATAAAACTTCAGTCAGGTGAACACATATATATAACTCAAAATTTTAATGCTTATGCGTAAGAACACTTAAAATACATTGTTAAAAATTCTTGTGAAACGTTATAATTTGATTGATAAGAAGCATTCTAATTATTCATAATAGATTAAAAAATTATGTATTTTCCTCTTTCTCTAAAAGTTGGGATTTAAACGAAAGTATCAGTTATGGCTGGTGTTAATGAACTGTAATTAACTTTCTGGAAAATGCTAATTAAAGTATGTTAAAGTGCACTTTAAATTATATTCAAGAAACAAGTTGCGTGAATTATGAATTGTTTATAATATATGCCAACATCATGGAAACGCAAAGATTTTTTATTTGTTCCTATGTAAAAATGTCTTATCATAACACAAAATTAGGTTTTATGAATTGTCTCAAAATATGTTTATAAGAAAGTCTATTTTTAAGCTTGAAAGATATTGGGAATAAAAGGAGTTTTCAACATAGTGATAAAAATAACACGTTTGTGTTTTGAAATGTGATATTCCACCCAAACTGAAACAAACACTTTTGGTAAAATGTGACGCTAGTGGTTGAAAATTTTCTTATAATGTAACAAGTTAAATTAGGTAGAAAAATGCTTTTGTGGTAAATTTTATTTGCCTATTTCTCTCAGCCAGAAGGAAAGTTTGGTAATGCATTTGAAATGTATATAATTTCAATGAAATTCAAACATTTATTTCAGAGGGTTATAAAATTGCAGAGAAAAAGAAAAACATTTGTCCATAATTTAAAATACAAGTTCACATCGTTTCATTTCAAAAACAGTTCAACAGGAATACTTTAAAATAAAAAATTTATTGTATGCTATAAAAGTATATTTATACAATAAGGATATTTCTATAAAGTATATTTTTACTCAACATGCAAAGCTTACGCAAGTCATTTATAGCCATTTTACTAGATGCATATTTGCATTTGATTAGAAATTAAACAAATTAATTTAGATAACTAGTTCTTGCTTATGATATTTTTTAATATCTTGTACAAAAGCGCTTAGAAAAGTCAAATTTGTGTAGTTATTGGCAAATTTATTTTAATTATTTTATTAAATATAATTTTATAAGCAATTATTAGTGTATATAATTGCAATAATTGTATAGTACAAATATTTATGAAGTATAAATTTGACACGTAAATAGAAATTTAAAATTAAGAAAAATCCAAAGCACAAAAAATGGAAATGTGGAAGAATTTTGTAATAGTGAAGTTATTAAAGATGTATTCATTTTAAGACGATCCCATTTTCATCAAGATGGTAAAACACATTCATTTAACTTTCGTGATGAGACTAATTACTACTATAAACTAATAAACGTTATTAAAGTTACTGGAAACTACGTGGATAAAAACTCTTGTTTGCAAAGAGTTGTTTTAATGAGAATTATAAATTTAGATATTTTAATATTATGCTCATTCATCAAGAAATATATGTATACACATAAAGTTGCTTTACATTTTGATTTGAAGCTAAACTTTGTTTGAAGATAAAATCCTAAGAAGGAAAAATCATGTAATTATGCAAGTTAGAGAAGATTTGAAAAACTTGAAATGAGTACGCAAATAATTGAATATAAAATCACTTAAATCTTCTATGCAATTTATAATAAGAGCTTAAGTGGTATGAAATTCAAAGAAATTTCAAAATTATTTTACCATAAGGGAACTTTGACACTTAACCGTGTCACGTTCTCTTAAGGTGCTTTGAAATTCGTCTTCTTAAACTGCCTTTCAAACTTTTCCATGTATCGCCAAAAAGGAAACATGTAAAACTTTCCCACAACGTACATGCAAGGCGAAAACAGAAATATAATATTCATCTCCAGTTATTCAACAGTAGCTGCGATTAAACACGGGAACTTTCATTTCGGGGACTGGCATAAGATAGCTTAAAAATTTGAATGTAAAAAGCTTTTTTTATTCCTCAGACACTGTTGAAGAAGCAATAAGTGTTGCACTTCTACTCTCTGCACGCACATCAGTCTAAATAGACGCTCGTGAGTTTTCTTCCACCTGATACTTGACAGTAAGGTAACATTCGGAGGGTGCGCAAATGCCTTAAAATAGACTTCATTCCTTCTGCGGTGTATTCCGATGTGTTGAGATTTAGTGCATACAGCATGATCAACAGCATACTAAATTGTATCACTTATTGTGAAGGAGGAAGAAACTTTATCCTTGAACAGGAAGACATTATTTTAATAGTCTAATAAATCAATTCGCCCCTATGCCTATATGTTTGAAATGTTGAATGCTTGTCCATCCAGTGTTTAATAAATGTCAAGAAGAATATGATTTTACCTACAAATAAATAGTTATGATAATTTATCAATTGTCCTATCACATTCAAGAATTAAAGGAATCGTATGATTTTTCACTCATTCATTGATACCTCTATTGAAACCGTACTAAGAAAATTATTTGACTTTTTCCCCTCATGACATACATATCCTACATTCAATAAAATGAATTGATTTGAAATTATGTCTTTAGTTGTTGGTTATTTACTTAAGAGCCACATATCTATCAATCATCAGATTGCAGACAAGATGTCTGACAATCAACACTTTATGTGAATAGTATATCTATCAGTAACAGCCTCTGAAATATAAATCTGTCTTCATATCCCTCTATCATATTTATGAGATCTTTATTTGTGTCCTTTGTTTGATAGTAAGAATAATCAAATGTACATTATTCATACATTACACGTGTATACTTTTTTCTCATTTATATGAATGAATAGTTTTCTTTAAATCTGTTATTTTACTTAATTGGTATTGTACGATTTGTTGTATAGTCATGGATTCTTTTGAGAAACAGGTACAATTCTTCAAAATACATTTAACTACTTTAATAGCAACTTTTTATAATTCTAAGACTAAAATATTAAGAAACTAAACAATTTCGTAATATATTAACTGAACAAGATAACTCTTTCATTCTCTATCGAATAAATTTATGGTTGAAACTAGGAATGTTTTCACAAAACTAAGACTTAAAGAAAGTACATAAGAACTATTTCAGCATTTCCCTAAGTACTGTTAATTTTCAAAAAAAAATGTTGAGGGAAATATTTTTGGTTCTCCGATTCATTATTGAAATTTCAAAGTACTTTCGTCCAATGACTTACATTAGAATTTAATAGTAATAGTGTGAGGAAATTAATCTGCAAATTTTCTCAATAATTTCATGAAAATTATCGGAAAGTTACTGTTCCAATTATTGGGATTTTCTATCAATTTGAAATTATTTCTATTCATTTAAATATTATATATATTATTTTCTTCACTTTACTAGCATTATATTTTGTATTTGATAATAATGTTTTTGTAAAATATGTACCTTGAAACTAGGAAAATATTATTTAAACAAGAAACACTTTAATACTCTTTGCAACCCCTATATCATAAATTGCATTTTCAATGTAGAAATTTTAATTTTATGACACTATATATATATATATTTTATAGTTTCTAAAGAAGAAAATGTTGGAGAAGTTCTTAAAAACCTACTTAAATGACAGTCTATTTTCCTCCAATCTATAAAAAGTGCTGATTTGTTGCCTTCCTCGGAGGAAAATTTTAAGAAATAAACTTTCCAAAGTACCGGTTTTTCTGTATCACTTCTCAGAGTTATTTCTTTTAATGGAAAATCTCTTTTTCCATTACCGCAAAAAAATAGTATTTCTAGTTAATAAATATTTATATACTTTACTTTTATAAAAAATTTATTCTGGAGTTTTGATCAAAGATTAAAAAGCGGTTGGGAATTATTTTATTATTCATTACTGTTTCTTTACTTAAAAACAAAGGGATTCTGTAACAAATTAATGCCAAGAAAAATATTTCTTTCAATGAAATTTCTTCCAAAATATTCTCTCAGTGAATATTATATTCTATTAACGAATCAAATAAATGTGATTTTTTTGTAACACGTTGAAAGTATTATGAGCTCTATTACATACAAAAATTACGCTATAATTATTATGTAATTTACAAAAAACGTTTAAGGATAAATAAAAATGTATATTAAAACAATAATAAAAGATGCACATACAGAGCTAAAGATGGATTCTAAGATCTTAAAAGGATCATCATGCGGGCATTTCATCTACAATCCTTGAGATCTGGAAGAGGATATTTCTCTAATTCTAATAGAAATCCTGATCATTGTTCAATTTTTCACTTTCAAGTGCTTACTATTAAAGCGGGTTTCTTACCATTCGAAATGTTGCCTCATTGGAGGATGTATATATTGTCACTGATTATCGCAGCGCTACTCAGTACTTGGTTTCGAGGTGGTAATATTGATTTGGTCAGGATCTCCATACTTCGTCTGCTCGGGCATTTTTCTCGCATTCACTTCATACAATTGCAATGGATCCCCTCTCACATCGTTATCCATGGAAATGAGAGGGCTGATGTCTTCGCTAAAAGCACGTTGTTATTCTTTCTCCAATTGATGCTGCTCTCATCTGCACTGAGTTGCATTCTATTCAAAAAAAGGTGTTCGGGCTTTTTGGAGATGTCAACCTTCTCATAATTGGTACTCTAGTAGCGTTCCTGATCATTCCGTTACTTTCGAGTGTACTAGGGCTGACTAGATTACCTATTCTGGTTTTGCTTAAGGAAAATTTTTGCTACTATAAATTTGAAGGAAAATGGAAGCTTCTGATCTTGGGAATTACTAAAGAGGATTTCCTTGCAAATCCCTTTATTTCATTGATTTTGAGTTTTTGATTGTTTATTGATTTTGTGAAGACTGAGGGGCTCGTGAATCTGGTGTAGCAATGGTATACCAGATGGGATCAGAAACAACAACAGGACTCAAAGAACTCAAGGAAGAGTCCTTCACCCAGTAACTGCCATTGGAAAAAATATGTGAGAAGAAATCGTTTGTGAGTTTAGTGGCGTTATCTACAGAACATTTTCAAAAACAAAGAGTTGGAAAAAACTGTAGTTTCGGTGTCTGAGCCAATGAACAAGGAGCGCTTAAAGTTGAGGATTTTAAAAATGTTATAGAAACACAAGTCAACAAAAGAAGCAATATAATTGGTATCAAAAACTTAAGAAGTCTTCCAAATGATAGGTTCTTGGTTGAATGTGTGTCTGATGATGATAGAAAGATTTTGTGATTTTCTGACTTAAAATTGAATCCTTCTTTCTTCAACTCCTGCTAAAAGAAAACTTCCTGCCATTATTATTAAAACGTTCCTGACTAACTACACTATGATTAATTTATCAGGATGTTATTTAAGCAAAATTCTGATATTTCTGAGGAAAAAATCTTGGAATCTAAAGCTCGTTTCACGCTGAAGAAATTTGAGGATTCAAGACATATCATTATTAGTGTTCCGCCTAATTTCCGTAAACTAATTTTAAAATTGAGATCTCTCAGGTTTGACTGGTCTACGAGTAAAATAGCTGGGGTTTCGTTTTTATACATAGATGCTTAAAATGTTTGGGTCATAAACATAAAGCTTTGATTGTAAAAATCACCTTGCTTGCTTTACCTGTTTAAGTAACCATACAGGCTCAGAATGTACCAATAAAAACCATCGAGTTTGTGTCTATTAAGCTAGATTTAATAATAAAACTAAAAATCCCTTAAAAAAAAGTTAATGTTCATCATAAACCTTGTAAAATCTGCTGTCCGAATGAAATTTTCATGAATAAAACTATCAATCTCTTTATTGATTATGAGTATTCGCGTTTTGTTCAGTTAAGTCTACGTAAGTCTAAAAATGCTGCGCAACAAATCATTCTCAATATGAAAACTGATAATATTGATGTTGCATTAATTCAAGAACCTCACTGTCGCAAAGGGACTTCGGTCCTATCTTCTGTTTAACTCAAGGATCCAGATATATAACTGTTGTTGGGGGGAATTTATTGCAAGGTACCATCATTTGGTCTATTCCTGACTATGACTGGCTTTCTGATCATAGGATGATATATTTTTAAATTGCCTTGTCTGATAGTATTATGAGCTCTTTAAGCCAAAATGAGCCTCAAATCTTTGACTACAGAAGAGCAAATTGACTTCTTTTTCAATCTAAATGTTATGAGTCTATCAATAATCATAGCTTTGAGGATCAACTTTCTACTTGAAATGACTCCCTTTGCTTGGAGTGCCTAATTTCTGAGCATCAAAATATCATGATTTGTGCCGGAAAAATAGCAATTCCTTTTAAGCATTATGATAAAAAAAATGTTCCTTGGTGGATTTCTGAAATAGCGTGCAAGCGTAAAAAATCGAATGCTACAAGATGTCTCTTTCAAAGAGCCAAAAACCAGATTGTCAAGGAAATTCTTAAAACCAGTTACCTCCATGTTAAAGGAGTGTATAAGGACTTATTTAATAATTCAGTCTTAGAAATATAATATATATCTTGTATAACCCCTACAAATATATGGAGGTTACCCCTACAAATGTAGGGAAGAAGATTTATAAAGACATAAAGAGAAACTTTAGTAAAAGTGTCGAGATTTCTGGCATTGAAACCTCTTCTGGGCACTTCACTTTATCTTTTGAAGAACCTTTGAGTGTTATCTCAAATTTTTTTTCCCTGACTAGAATCCTTTAAATAATAATTCCTTTCAACAAAATATTCGTGGGTAATCTAACAAGGACTATTCTGTACAAGATGGTATACCTTTTACAGTTAATGAAGTTAAGAGTGTTATTCAAGATTTGCCCCCTGGAAAATCTCCTGGTCTAAATTCACTTTCTAATGAAATGATTAAATACTTTCACCAGTGTTCTCCTTGTGTCCTACCTGCTGTTTTCAATTCATGCTTGAAAATTTCTCTTTCCTGCTCTTTAGAAAAATGCTAAAGTTGTCTTAATTCTAAAATGTTTGAACTCAAATCGGCTAAAACAATAAGAATATTATATGTATTAGTTTATTACCCTGCATTGGAAAATCGCTCTTACGAACAGACTAAGATTACATATTAAGAATTACACTAACAATGATAAAAATATATTGTTAGGGAAGACCAATATGAATTTACACTGCCAAAGATCAATTGAAAATGCACTTCATGGACTTGGTCACATTGTCAAGGAAGGTAAAAAATTATTCACTATTCTCCTTTCATCGGACATAAAGAGAGTATTTGATAATACTTGGTGGTCTTTTGTCATTTTCTTAATGAAAGAGGCTATTACTCTTCCAAATATTCTCAGTCTTTTCCGTAGTTTTCTGAACAATAGAACTGCTATCCTCACTCTTGGAAATAAATCGAAAGTCGTTAACATCCAAAAAGATATCAACAAGGCTCTGTCTCTTTCTATTTCTTTGGAACCTAATAATGAAGTATTCACTGAAAAAACAGAAAGCATTTAATTGGTGGAAAATTGCTTTCGCTGATGACCTACTCATAGTTGTTCAGACTAAACATTTTCTCTATTTATGCAGTACTGCGCAAGATATTATTGATTTTGTTCAAAATTGGGCTCAAAATGGAAGTTGGGATTCAATGACATGAAATGGAATAATGATTCACAAAAAGGTTAACAATGATGTCACTATTAATCTCGTTGTGGGTAACCATTTTCTGAAAATACTTTATAACATTAAATATCTTGATGCGTTATTGTCGATAATACACTTTATTGAAAATACATTTCATCTAAGATTAACATTTTTATAAATTTATTATGTATAGAGTTTGTAAAAATAGTCACCGTATCAAATTCAAAGATGCTAAATGCATTTTTAAACAAGGTATTATTCCCGTTATTCTTTATTCCTCGCGAATTTGGGAATACTGTTTGAAGAAAAATATATATCGAAAACTCATTAGAAAAATACAAATCTTGAGAATTAATAGAGGATTGAGAACAATCGGTTTTGATGCACTTTTCATTCTCTCTGGTCTTCCACCTCTTGATGTGATTCTTTATCAAAATGAAGCTTCTCGTTTTGCTCAAAACTCTTTTTCTACCGTCTTAATGGTGGTCTAAATTGTTTTTTTCTATCCCATCCATCGACAAGCTCTCCTGCTCCTCTTGCTGGACTTAGAGTATTAAAAAAGAAGACCATGATGCTATTTATTTTACACATGGGAGTAAAGTTGACGAAACAGACGGTCTTGCTTAGGTATGCTTTCCGAATGGTTTTGAAGTGAGTATCAGAGGCACTGCATTAACGACTATTATTCTTTCTTCCAAGCGGAAGTACTCTGCTTTAATTTTGCTGTTAAAGATGCCATAGACAAGCCTTTTAAAAAAATTTTAATTTGCTGTGACTCGATGTCATTCCTTCTGGCTCTGCAAGATGTAACAACTTATGAAAAACTCATTGTAGAAGTCCAGACATCTAATCACATGTGCAATATTAAAAATATTTCCTTCCATTTATCTCATGTTAAGGGTCACAGTTATGTGTACGGTGATGAAAGAGAAGATTTCCAGGACAAATATTCGCTATCACCTACAAATAAGCTCAATACCTGTCTCCCTAAATCTTCTTTTAAATCCATTTCCTAAATGAACATCATCTCAGAATGTAACTCAAGTTTTGTTTCCTCTCCAATTGTTTCCATTTATGTCTCAACACACATCGAATTATTATTATCATCTAAGAATATATACTGAATGAATTCATGTGCATATATTAGATTTAATTTTATAAAAATTCAAACTTTCTAGCTAGAAGAAATATTACCAATAATTTTTTAAAATATTTTATTCCATAATTAACTTTTATCCTTAGAAATCAAGTGTATTTTTAAATATAACGATTAGGATTTCTTAAAGATCAAAATTGTTTTGAATGCATTTCTCGAGTAAACATGCTTGTAATATTATTTAGTTTCATTATTTGAAATTTGTCATTTTAGTTTGACCCTTTTATTTATTTATCGTATATGTAAGTGATTTATAATACTTAACATTTATTATGAAGACAACAATTTCTCCTTTAATATGAAGGTACACATTTACATTATGTTGCTAAACCTAAATGGTAAAACGACTCATTTATAAATTATATTTGTTGCAAAAGAAATATTTCAAAATTTTCTAAAGGTCACAATTGCTAGAACAAAACCCTGGGTTTGGTACCGGAAAATGCTGTTTTGCAAAAATGTTTGTTTGTAGAAAATTGTTTGGAAAGGCAACTAATAGCTATGGAATTAAACATCATGAATATAAAACTGCATAAAATCGAGTAATTATCAAGTTTTAGTAATGGCTCCGTTTTATCCTTATTAAAAGGCTTAAATAATTACACTTAAAGTTTTGGTCCCACTGGAATGGCTTCTCTGACATCTAAATTGAAAAATTTACATCTCTTTGGGAACTTAAACGATGGTCTTTTTAATTTTTACTATAGAATTTTAAAAGAAGATAAGTAAGGTATTTTTAAATTTCACTTACCTCTTAATGAAGAGTATCATGAATTCATTTAACTGAACTTTTAGCGCAAAGAAAAGGAAATTTTTAAGAATGATAAAATCAGGCAAACACTAAAATGGTTTCTCCATTAATATTTTGTGATATCGGAAACAGTACTACTTGACTCTACTTTTATTAATGTTAAATTACTAGTAAAATAAAAGAATCTATTATTTCATAGCTATTATTCATATATGATATGTTATCAATTTTTAATAAACATAAAACAATTATACTATAACAGATCTACTTCATTGATTTTGTTCGTCAAATGATTGATTTCAGTTTTGTTCTTTCACACGCATTTCAGATAAGAATAATAATTGAAGCTCATTAACAATAGCAATAAAAGGTATTGTTATTGATATAGAGTTATTTGCATATTATTATTGTTTCCGTATTTCTATTATATATTATATGTATAAACAATTTATTTATACATTTTATCTTTTGGTAACAAAATGCCATTTCGAATATATGAATTTATCAAAATATCTAATATTATTTTTTAAAAAATAAAATTAAAAATAAAAAAATTTATTACATTCAAAATAAATACTAAAGTGAAATAATACAAATTTGTTTAAAGAGTTATATCTTACCAATTAATTTTTATTTACAAGAAATTTTAAGTATTAATGAAAATTCTATCAGCATCATATATAATAATAGTTTTTCTGAAACGTTCCTTTCTCTTGACTAACGACTTAAAAGACAAATACGAGAAAGTATATTTTCAACACCACTTAATTACATTTATTAAAATGTCACAAAAATGTTTCTTGTCTTATAAACAAGAAAAATTTAATTAAACGATTAATTATTTCATATTGGAAAAAAAGAACTCCAATCAACACACTATAAAAAAATTAATTCTCTATTTTTTTATTAAATATCAAGGGATAAAAAATTTTTTGATCTTATTATCTATTTTCCCCATTAAACGTACTAAACAACATTTGGGCACAAATATGAAATAAATACTGTTTCACGTAACTCAGAAAAAGTGTTAAAATGTAGCTCATTCACACTATTAAGAATAAATCAAATATAAATAATTTTTTTTATATTTATAAAAAAGTTTTTCAATATTTATCGTAGAAGAATTAGTATGTAATTTTATAAAAAATTCAATTCTTCCAAATGTATTCAGTCACAAAAATGCGTTTTGACATGAAAAGACATAAAATACTAAATGAAGATACTCGACGCTTAGTGAAAAACAGACATAAAATAAATAAGTTTGCAAATATGAAACGCATTGAATGCAAGCGTATTACTGTCACGAACAAAAAGCTGTCTTTCTCTGTCTATTTGAAGTTGATCTCATTCACTTTCACACAATCAATTCAAGTGGAAAACGAAAAAAAAAAATAAGCGTCCTTTAAAAAAAATTTGACGCCTCTTCAATATCGCGTCTATTCAGATATCCCAATTTGCCAGGCTCTCAATTGTGTTCGCCTCAAATAAAATCCCCAAAGTAGAAATCAAAGAATGCGTGAGATAAGAATACTAAAGAAAGTATATTTTTATTTTTAGAAAGAGAATAGATTCTAAATCAATTTTACTTTAAATTTATTTATTCGCCAAAAATATGGTAATTAACTTTTTTCTTTTCTTGCAGTTTCTCAATGTTTTAAAGAAGTAAAATGATTCCTTTGATCTCGCATTAAATTTCAATTGAGTACAAATTAAATATTTCTTAAATTTTACTTTTAGCATGTAGTCATGTTACAGTAGTTTTAAATATGCAGAATTAGAGTTACACTTTGAGTTTGAAAATTGACATAAAATGCAGGATTAATTATGTACATGATATAATGCCATACACAGCAAGTAACGAAGATAATTAAAATCATCTTTTAACCAGTTAGTATATCTTGATATCCTTATGTTACCTGGTAGATTCCTAATCAATTTTGCAAATCAAAAAATTTGAAGGTATTATCGGAATAAATAGAAATTATTTACCAATAGGTGTCACTATTATATCATTCTAACTCATGATTATCTTAAATCTTGCACATTGATTTAAAACGTGAATACGGAATATTAAATTCATTATTAAGGGGGCTTTATTACCTTACATATGAATAGTTTTCTGAAATTGAAGAAAAGTTTTTAATTGATTGCTTGCATAATAAATGAAAGAAGTCATATTTGTAAGTGAAATCTTTACTCAAAATATCTTGTTACATTTGGATATTGATATTTCGTCTTAACATTATAAATGAGATCCTTATCAGTTAAAATCATCCATTTTAGTAGCCAGTCTTTTGAATTTATTCAGATAAATTCATTAGATTAGTTAAACATACAGAACCTTTAATGAATAACTTTATAATATGTATTATCATAAAGTATATATATATATATATATTATCATTTAATGAGTTTAAGACAGTTAATTTCTCTGGGTCATGGTTGATTTTTAAAACTTATTACGAAAATAAGGTGATTAACCCAAATATTATTGATTAGCAAATGACCAATCATAGCAATTAAATAATGCCTGAAGTTCTATATGAATAATAAGTTGTACAAAACGTTCATTTAAAAAATAATCATTTAAACTTAAGTAATATCGTTATTTATTTAAAAAAAATAAAATAATAATATTTTAAAACAATGTTGAAAATTGCTTTAAAGCAACCATCTCTCACATAATACTAGATAAATTTAGAAATACAATACATTACAGTGATTAGAAACAAAAAAACAATTATATTTAGCTCTCATATATATATA
>JAPDSC010015143.1:661547-702221 GCA_026290005.1 Latrodectus geometricus | reverse complement strand
TGTGTGTGTTTAAATATTTAATAGAGAGAAAGGAATCTTATTAATTACGATTTGATTACTTTAAGTAAATGGTTCAATCAGCTTTGGAATTGCGTTTTCAAAGCTGAATATTTTGCTTTTTAACTTGCTTAAATCAAAATTATTGCAATTTTCCTAAAAATAGAAAACATTAAAATTTAAGAATGTATAAGCTAATCAATATAAGAAAAATGTATAACATTCAATAGACAAAAGAATAATTCCTTATTCCATAAAATACAATACATTAAAATAAGTCATAATGCATTCTGGTTAATAACAAAAGTTTTTATTTCGAATTAATTTTTAAATGATCAGAAATTTAATATACATAATTTTCAGCTCTTTTTAAAGTTATTTTATACCTTATATGAGGCATATTAATTTTGAGAAAAATTTATCTGCCCAATAAAAATTTCTATATATATTTAAAAATAAATTCTAAATATGATTCTCGCATTTTATTCACATGTCAATTTTATATAAATAACAGAAAAATTTTAGCATAAATATAATTAAATTAATAAGTCTAAGAAATCAATATTTTTAATTATCATCATTATAAAAATAGAATGAAATTAATTTAGAATCTTAAGTTATTGTAATTTTAATACTCAACATATATCTATATATGTATATACATATATATATATTTATCACAATTTCCCAGTTAATCAGCATTCCTTTTATATTTACAAGATTAAATATTACATTCATTACATCAAATAATGCAATTTTCAGAATGTTATTCGTCGTATTTTTGCTTTTTCTTTCGTTTTATATACTTAATTTCAATATTTTTCAGAATATTTTTTCTTAGGAAAAAGTCCTGTTTTGGAATCACTGATGTAACATTTTTTAAGCATATAAAAATTCTAATTAACGATGAATAATCTATTTGTTACTAATTAGCAATTAATCTATCTCAAAATTGAGAATATTGTCTACAAAACGGATGAAGCATAGTGACTAAAACGTAGGCGAGAAATGTGCGTTTTGAGCAAATTGAATTTTACCATGCTTAATATCCTGATATCATTTATTTGGAAAAGTTGATCAAATCTCTTCGCTTCAGGATTATTTTAGCTTCCATTCTGCGAGCTTACACCGAGTAAAGTAAATACTTGAAATGTTTATGTTTCTAAAGAAAAGAACAGTGCATGTCTCACAAATAATTCATCTCAATGAAGTCTTATTCATAAAAGGGTGGTGTATTATGGGCATTATAAGCACACTTAAATAAAGAATTCTAGATAAAATGTGCTAATTTTATAAAAAGTTATTTTAGTTCTCTAATGTATTTTCAGTGTATTTCAACTATCAAAATATTGTAACATTTTTCTTAATGTTATTATAACTGTTTACTCAAGTAATAAACCTCATAATAGACTTAAAGGTTTCATTGCGGACAGAATTCGAAATGTAATATTTATGTATAGCACGTAATTTTTGCACTTTTTAACTGTAACACTTTTAGATAAAGGTAAACAGTTAGAACAGCAATTTACTTTTTACTTAAAACATGGAAATTCTTAGACAACAGGATTGATATTCCTAAATTATTTATCAAAAGGTAGAAAATTATAATAATTATACATTAGTTTATTTATTTATAACTATATATATATATATATAGTACTTAATTACTTTAATTATTGTTAGTAGATTATATTTATGAATACTGCTAAATAAATCTGAATATGTTTATATTTTCTTACTTATTCAAAAAACTTTTTGACAAATTTGACAAATGGGGAGCTGTGTTAAGTATCAAATATTTATATTAGCTATAACCAAATAAAAGTACTGACATCCAAAAATAAAGAAATTGACAAAATTAACAAATGATTCTCATACAAAATATTAATAGATGTAATCTCATATCAAATCTATACAATCTCAATAGCATTTTTTTGATGTACAATTTTTTTATAAATATTTATAACGAACCACATTTCGAATGATATAATTGATTTTGTAACACTGTTATATGAAAATAGATACAAAGATAATATGTAAAAACTGAATTTATGAAATAATGTGAAATATAAAGTTTTCTGTTTTGTTCAAATGATTACAAAATAAACTAATTATTTTTGCTTGTTGTATATTGAATATGATTAATAAATTATAATTTATCTGAAAGTAGTTTTATCTTAATTTCTTATTGATTCTGAAAAGGAGCATTTTTCTTTTGAATAGCCCTTTGTTCTTTAATAAATTACAGGTTGATTCTATGTTCATTTGAACTAAAAATATTTTTAAATCAAAGTAAATTTTCAAGACAATTTTCATTCGTTTTCTTAAATTTCACCAAATAAAAACATGAGAAAGGCATTTATTAAAAGCGCATTAAATAAAAAGATGCATTTTCTTTATGTTCCAAAGGGTATGAAAAATCTAAGGGGATTTTCTATCAGATAAAGGTATTTAATGTTGTCATAAAATCAAAAATAAGGCATTTTATGTAAGTTGAATAAAATATATTTTCGTTATTTTAAAAAATTGAATTGGTTTAATTATGAATGAATATATCCATTATTTTAGAAAATTGAAATAATGGATATATTTATTCATAATTAAATCTCGTCATATTTAATTTCTCCATCAATATATATTTATCGGAAATTGATTTTACTTAATTAATTTTAAGGTTTACTTCTTTTATAGAAATTTTATTTTATTTATAATTGATCAAATTTTATTTAATTTCTAAATTATATTTTGTAATTTTCTTTCTTTCTAATTATTAACCCAAAATAATTTAGAACGTAACTTTTATACATTCCAAATAATATAAAATAACAACATTATTTGCAAATTACTACAAATCCTTAGTTTTTATTTTGATGTTATCTAAAGTAATTATCTAGAATTCTCAGACAGAGATATATAATGATATAAATATACACATACGTTTTAAAATATAACTATATTTAGTTTGATTTCTCTTAGCGGGAAGCCTGATTGTTTAATCTTGTTATATATAAGTGAAAATGTAAAATCACCAATGAAGGGTGAGTAAAAAATAGAACAATTAATGTATATCGACAGTTAAATTTCTGTTATAGAATGGCCAAGAGATATTTTCAGTAAATTTGTTATTTGTTACTGAACTGCAGAGTCTTTTATTAAGACATCTTAACATAGCTATATATAAAAACATATGGAAAATTAGTATATATAAATGAAGAGTTTGCAAAATTGATATGCATAGCTTACAGGTAATTTGATATATACTGAGCAAATTGTCCTACAAAAGTATTTTTCTTGGTGGAGATCCGTATCCATGTGTCATAAGAATGGAAATCAGGACAAATTTTTTCTGAAAGGTTCAATATTATCCCTCTAACATCGGTAGCTCTAAGAATATTTAAAATATTTGAAAGTTTAAAAATCAGTTCCTATAGTTTTGTTTTATTTATATTCCTCAATAGATTACCAAATAAAAAACGCCAATAAGTATAGAAATTTTACAGTGACTCAATCATCCGTTTAACATTTCATTGCAAGATTTAAAAAAGTGAAGCAATAAATACCGAGAAACAACTGTGCAACAAATGCATATTTGATGCATTTTACGACGCTATTTGAAATGCGTCACTGAATGCTTTCAGTCATCTAAAGTGACATCAAGCGACAATTCCGAGGAGTCCGACATTACCAGCGCGCATGAGGCAATCAAACTGTAAAAATGTGTGAATGGTCTGTTTTCTTGACCCATTAGGGAAACGAATGTATTCTTTTATCTCTTTGGGTTCTGAAAAGAGAAATCTACCCAGAGGCAAAATTGTCTGCTGCGCCTTTGGGAGGGAAAAAAACCCACGAGAAAGATGAAAAAAACTTTTTTATCTCTTATATTTTGCTGAAGCCATTCTGTTTTTCTCATGCCTTCTTAAAAATAAACTTAAATATTCCAATGAAAAAAATTTTAAGTGTATAAAAAAATTAGATGTTTCTTAATTTATTTCGATATAATTTACAATGATTATATTTTTGAATAAATGCAGATTCAAATTATAAATAATGTAATTAATTACAAATTATTGAATAATATACAATAATTTGTTATTAATTACATAATATATATCAGGGGTGGCCAAGACGTCGACTGCGGTCGACTGGTAGACTGCGAAGAATTTTAGGTACTCCACGAGACCATCCCGATAATGACCTCGTATATTAACAATTTAATTTATGACTTATGACATAGAATCAATGAATTATTTAAAATAAAAATTTGCTACACAGTTTACGCTATAAAACCCAAATTAAACTGTGCTAAGATTTACGATTTAAAGATTTATGATTTAAAACCTAAAACGGACATGATGAGCGCGATTAAAACATTAAAAAAAAACTATAGTAAGGTATGCATCTCAATTAAGAAAACCTATATCCAGAAACTTCAAAAACATGGAGGAAAAGTGCATCCATAATCCAAACCGAGACTTCGAAGATTTCGCTTAATACTTACTTATTTTGTTTGAAGAATTTGAAAGAAGATTCGCTGACTTAATTAGGTTGAAAGAAATACTCAATTTTATGATATATCCATTTAATGAAAATGTCAACATAGATGGAGTATCTGAAAAAATAGGACATTTAATAGATATCACATCAGTCTCGGCCGAGTAAGAAATAGTTATATATATATATATATATATATATATATATATATATATATACTTGTGTGTTTGCAACTATCAGTTTTGGTTTTGTAAATATATATATTACAAATTTCAAATTTCTATCCTTCCTATTGCAGTAAAATAGTAAACAAGAATTACAGAAGACATAGAATCAAGGAGGATTTACTCTTAAATGATTCCTGCAATAGTTATAATAATTTCATTATATCATTGAATAATAATTTCATGCTACTTAATTTAATGAAGAAAATAAAATTTAACCTGTCAATATGGCAAAATAAAATACCGGGTAAACATTAAAAAGTTTTTATAAAATTTATTCTTAGAAAAAGTTGTATATATATGACAACAAATCTCGGTATATACCGGGTGATACAAAAGTCAGGACGAACTTTAAAAATGAATAGTTCGAAAACGAATCACGATACAAAGATGCAGTTTTCACCAAACGGATGAAAAAAAAACGGGTTTTGTGAAGCAATGAAAAAAAATTAGTTCTGTTGGTGACCAACAGATGGCGCTATAGTGTTTTATTGCAACAAAAGATGATTTACAAATGAAAAAAGGATTAATGAAGTCAGATTAATTAGAGTTAATTAGTACCTACTACAGAAAATGTTCAATGTGCTGTCCATCATTCAGAAGCAAAGCTGTGAGACGAGTCACCACACCATTCACAGCATTTAGTAGAATTTCCTGCGTTATGGCAGACACATTTTGGTGGATCTTTCAGTTCCGCTAGTGATGCCGGTTGGTCGCGGTGCACTTTTGACTTCAAGAAGCCCCACAGCCAAAAGTCACAGGGTGTGAGATCGGGAGATCTTGGAGGCCATGCGTGATTAAAGTTGCGACTGATAATGCGATCCTCCCCAAATGTTGAGCGTAGCAGGCGTTGCACAGGCAGAGCAATATGAGATGGTGCTCCATCTTGCATAAAGGGGACTGTTTGGAGTGCCTGTCGCGCTTGCAGTTCAGGAATAATGCTGTTCTGTAACAGAGTTAGATATCGCTTACCAGTGACAGAAACTGTTTGGAAACCTGTCTGTGTGACTTCCTCGAAAACAAATGGACCAATTATGAAATCAGCAGTGAAGCCACACCAGACAGTCACTTTAGGCTGCTGCAAGGGTACCTCAACAAATGCATGTGAATTTTACTGTGATCCACACTCGACAATTGTGGGTGCTAACAGTACCATATAGTGTGAAATGAGCTTCATCTGTCCAAAGCACAGTGTGAAGCCAGTTCTGCTCTTCCATCTTATTGAAGACCAAATTCGCAAAATGCCGGAGGGAGCCGAAGTCAGGAGGTTTCAGTTCTTGGTTATGTTGCAACTTGTAGGGATACCGTTGCAAAGTTACTCGCAGATCTCTCCAGACACTTCCGTACGACACTCCTGTCTGCCTCAAAACTTCTCGAGCACTGCACTCCCCATGTGCAGCAACCACCGACATGGCTTGTACCGTCTGATCCCCTGTCGTGGCAACAGCAGCTGCAGTTGAGGGACGTCCACTTCTTTGACATGACGCCAAAGAACCTGTAGCTTCAAATTTTTTCACAATTTTGTTGAATGCAGAAGACGTTATTGGTCCTTTGCTATCTAATGTATCGCATACCCTTCATGTAGCGATATGCTCGCAATGCCACTTTCCAAATTCTTATATAACAGTTTAACTAAGAGGGCTTTCTCAACTATGGATAGATTTTCGATGCATACCAGTTTCGACTACCATTACCTTCAGCAGTTGCTTCTTTTTATATCGTTTGTTGCTTTGCATAATCCTACGCCGCCATCTGTTGGTCGCCAACAGAACTATTTTTTTTTTTCATCGCCACACAAAATGCGGTTTTTTTTTCCATCCGTTTGGTGCAAACCACATCTTTGTATCGTGATTCGTTTTCGAATTAATCCTTTTTAAAGTTCGTCCTGACTTTTGGATAACCCTGTATATCGTATAAAGAAAAAAATCAAGGCACTGGAATAGAAATTATTTTTTATTGATGTGTGAGCACATAAGAACTGTAATATTTGATAAAAGGCAAAATAAAATTGTAAACAATGCTGATAGACACTTATTGTCTTATATAGCAGTTAAATAGTATATTCTGAGGAATGTCGTAAATGGTGAGCGAATGTGGAGATATTTAGAGGCTGTGAAATTTGATTGTCTAATAGAAAGCAAGCATGGTTAATGAATGGAATAGAGGAAAACTAATAAGCTATTCAAGGATATTGTTCCAAAGATTTGTCAGTATATATATGAGATTATTTGAAAATACAGAAAAGCTATTGATTATAATTTTCATACTAAATACTACAAGCTATAAACAGTCTTTCAAGTGTTTGTGAACAGAGTGTACTTCAAAAATCTCAAACTGCGAGTAAATGTGACAGGTTAAACCAAGAATCAGGTTAGTGCCAATTATGGCAAAGTTTATCAAGTGGAGAGCATTATGACAGCTAATTGTTTCATGCATCTTTTTGTGTTATCGGATAAGATGACACAAAAATGTTAGAACTATTTTAAGTACTGACATTTCCTAATTTAAATGCTTATTCACATTACTGATCTAGAGGTATTTTGAAATATTATTCTCAATATTTCAAAATATTTATACAATATATTTTCTCAAACACTGATACCAAACTAATAAAGGAACTAAGGTATCCTTTTATTCAACATACCACGTTATATACGATGATGTGCTTTTTAAATCTTTTTCGTCCGAAACATTTTCATTAATTGAAAAATTGTTGATGGGTAGTTAAAAACCAAAAATAAATGGATGTCATACTTAATACTATGTCATACTAAATTACTTTATTAATTTGTCAAATATAATCTTTATATAGGACTTCGTTCATGGTATAACTTACGTGTTATGATCAAAATAAAAAAAACTGAAACTGAACTGAATTGGTGTAACAAAAACAATATCATAATGCCTACAACTCCCACGTATTTCTCTTCTTAAATATTTTCTAAATAGTGCGTTTTTCTAAATAATTGCAGCCTTCTCTAAGTCTTTACATGTCTTTCATATCAAAACGAATGAAACATTTTGTAACATGGATACATTAAATACTCTCCTCTTTACAGACTCCAAACGCTAGATTGCTCGTGATTTTTAATGGTACTCTTATAACTTAATAGAATCACAGTAATAATGAGAGTAAGTACAAAGACTCGATTTATTGATTTTTCAAGATATTGATGTGTGAAATTGGAAGGCATTATTATAACAATGATATTCAATGTCTTTATATTATGTATATAAATTTATTTAAAATAAAACATGTTTGTCTAAGGATGCAGCACAGCAGATGTACAATAATCAAAAACACCTACAGTAGTTTATCATGTCAATGTGGGACGAAACTCATACATGACCATTTACTTTTAAGGAAATAAAATATTGCCGCATATCAATCTTTAAATAGTAATATTTTAAAAAAGTGAAGTTTTAAAAATTTAATCAATCAACACAAAAGTTTTTTGGAATGGATAGGATTGCGCACATTTCTTGCTGTAAATGAGAGAGACAACTTTATTTTCCAAACAGAAAAACTGATCAGAAAACGACAAGATATTGAAGACGATATATTTAACTTACGACAAGATTTAACATAAAAGGTATAACCAATCAACAGAAAGGGTTTTGGAATGGACAGGCTTACTTATTCCACCTACTATGAATGGGAGATTTAATTTCACCTTTCAAACAGAAAAATTAGCCACAAAAAGAAGATAAAGACAATATATTTTAAGCAAAATCTTTCTCTCTATCATCATTTACACTGGAGTATATGTCTAATTGTAGGAAACTTAAGATGCCGTGTTTATTTTGGCTTTCAAAGTTTTCGCTGTGCTTATAGCAGACTGAGCTATTTCATTACATTACTAAAGTAGACATTTTTTTAAAAAGATGAAATTAGTAATGTTTCTACGACTGAATATAAAATGTTGGCTAAACTACAGAAGATAATTTCATTCATTTTTAGCATTCGAATTTTCAACTACAGATAATACAATGGAAGCTCTTTTTTTTATCAACATTAGTAATTTTTCCATGCAAATTGGGTATAAATTAGGACAATATTCATTAGAATATTGTCATTTCTCACTATAGTGTTGTCAGTCGTTAAAGGTAGCTACATTACACGACTAACACTACCAATCTCGTTTTATAGCTATAATAGGAGATTTGTACTTCTTTAAATTAATTTTCTCATGCAAAATTCATTTTTAAGAATACATTTTAAAGTCTGGCATTAGAATTCAAACTTTAGTATCAATATAAGAGGTTACCATCTATAAAATGCTTCTCCCAAGTAAAAATATTCTCTTAGTGTTATCCCACTATCACTAATTAACAACCAATGAACATAGATAAATATGTAATTTTTTAAAATATTTTAAGTGTGCTGTATATTAATATAAGATAAAAATGCAGATTAGTAGTGGCAAGAATTTTAGATTAATAATTAATCTTCTAGATATTTAAAAAAATATCGTTTGAAAGGTTAAGTTAGTATAAATAAACTTAATTTAAAATTTATTTGTAGCAGCACATAATTTGCTGAATTGTTTAAATTTAACTATTACAATGAAAACTTGTTTGTTTTATTTGGTAGATTTAAAGTTTTTTAGAACTTATGCACCTAAACACCGGTATATAATTTAAAGCTATCACGCAGGTCATCGGATTCACTAACTATCCTTTAACTATGGTCCAACTTCACGTGACTCTGTGTTGCTTCCCGTAACCAAGGCTACTCACCCTTGAGAATAATGTGACAATGGCGTGTAATATCTGTTCAAAACCTGAAGCCATTGTGGACAATTTTCTTCCGACAAGGCTAAACTCAGGAAAGAAATGATTAGTCAGATTAATTTTAGATAAATATCAACACTGGAAAAAAACAGTGGATTTAGTTTGTCTTTTAAAAGAATAATATTGTCTACTAAGAAATAGTCTTAAAATGTTCGTCCTTTTTCAGAACTTGATAATGAAAAATCAAGTATCACTAATGGATTTATTTAGAGCTTACGTTATGTAAAAAAACAACAATTCCAATTGCAAAGAATACTTTTTTCTTTATATTTTTCGAGCAACTTTATATTACCAATCTAGCAAAATATTAATGTAACACAATGCATAAGAGTAAATTGGTAAAGCTATTAATCTATGTAATGAACATCTTCTAATATATATTTATATATATAATTAAATATTTTTCAAATAATTAAAAGCATTATTGGAAATATATGTTCTGATTAAATTACCTGACTCATTAAACATAAACTATTTAATTTTCTTAATCTTTAATACAAATATTTTAAGTGAGATGAAGCAGTAATTTATAGCAGTTGGACAGAGACAATCTACCCTTGATTTCATTTGAAACATTTTTGGAAAAGAATAATTTGTTTGTTTTTGGTGATCGTAAAATATGCGACTTGAAAATAATAATTTATAAAGTGTATAATGACTATTTTAATAACCATTTTCATTGTTTGTTACTTTGTAAAACTAAATTTAAGTTTTTAACATTTTATCTTAAAAAATAGTTTCCTGATAAAGTAATTTAATTTAAATTTTAAAAGTAACGTAGCCAGTGGGTTTCTTCTTGAGCGATGGTTTAAAATGAATTGAACACGTTTTACTCCATTGCAGGTTCCATTCAAATGCCAGAGTGGTTGAAGTTTCTCTATTTGTTGGCCTTCAGATCTTTCCAATATCTTAGGAAGCGTTAAAATTATTATTTTACACAAATTTATTTGTCATTTAAACTTTTACCTCTTCTCGTGTTGTTGCCTTGGCTTCACGAGGAATTTCTTTTGACTTTCTTTAATAAAAAATTCAAATTCGGAATTGAACAGGTGCAGGACATCAGTTTGTGGGATGAACTGCCATGCTAGTTGCATCAATTATTCATGATCGTTGTGAAGAAAGTTGGTGTTCAATGTTCTGTGTATTCTCGATTGGAGAAAAATCTTTGATCTATTAGGCCAACGCAATATGCATATATCTATAAAGCAAGTTAAGTTACAACCACGCTATAAATGTAGGCATTATCCTATTGGAAAATACCTCTTTGAATATTTCTCATGAATAGCACCAGAGAATATTAAATCATCAAATTGACTTTAAATTTGATTCCATTGTTCATAGGGCAGTTATGAAAGTACTCATTCTATCATTGAAGTTTACTTCTTAGACCATAACTCGAAGTACAGATCCAATGTGTCGTAGACAGATTCCTTGCATACGCTCGCCTGATCATCCTGTAACCAACACAAGTTATTAATGTCTTCAAGCAACATGCGATTTTAATCACATATTACCATTCTATCCTCGTAAGAGTACTTTCTAAATACAATTAACATTGCAGTAGTGATTTTTAGCTATTGAAATCCCCCACTCTACAAGGTGTCTGGCTCCGATTTTTCCTTTAAGTAATCGTTCCTGGTTTCACCATGTTGTCATCTGTAACTTGTATTTCTGATCTACAGACGCTATTTGATACTCCACCGCCATGCCCTAAAGATTAGTTGTGCCCCGTTGTCACTTGGAATACGTGACATAATTTAAAACCTTTAAAAGGTGCTTTTTTTCATTACAGTTATCAGCAGATCATAAGCAGTGGATGCATTCTAAGGAAGTCTTTTTAGTGAGGGAAAAATTGACTTTCTTTTAACCATATGATACGAATTTTTTCAAGCTCAACGAGGTATTTTTAATGTTTTCTTTATCTTTTAAAGAAAAAAACTCTTGAGAGAGATTAACGTCAATTGACTACATTAAAACTGAATAATAAAAATACATACGGACATTACTGTGTACATAATCAAACTTGGTTTTCCACTTCATAGTGGAGTTAATATCGCTTTAATGTATGTCTCTAGTTCAAGATCCGAATAGATGCCATTTTTTATGTATAAATGCACTTACTGAATTTTATTTATCTTTAAAATTCATCTTTTTCTTTTCTATGTACATCAAAGTTTCTCTTGTATTATTTCATTTATTACAAATAATATAAGAAATTTTTTTCTCAATATATTAGCTATACAATATAAAGAACAAAATATTAAATGTATACTTACTACAGTCTTGACGAATATTTTATAATTTACTCATTTATTGTTATAAATTCTTAACATTTTAAAGGATTTGAACATATTTAAAGAAAAAAGATGCACAATACTGAATCAAATAAATATCAGCAATCATTAAAATGTATCAGCAATCATTTGCTCTGTTAACTGATGTGTGAGATTTAAATAAACTATATTTAAAACTTTCAGTATCTATGAAGAGATAAAAATTTTTAAAGTCCTTTAAAAAAATAACAGATTCCTGCAAAAAATATTTTATAGTGAGAAATTTTTCAAATATTAAATTCTTATGTTGATGGAAATTACCTTCATACAACAAGAAATCATAAATGATTTCATATATCGTTTAAATTAGCTGAAATAAAACTTTATATAAATGAGAAATTTAAATTCATTATTGAAATTCATAGAATCAAATTTATTTGCCATTAAATATTTTTCTGTTATATGTAATCTACTTTGCACACACACACACACACACTTGTGCTTTAGATACATATTCCAAAAGCATAATTATATAAATGGGATAATGGAATACAACTCTACGCGCAAATATTAAAGTAATAAATATTTCTGGTTAAGAATTTCGAAAGATTAAAATACATTTTTTTTTGTATAGTAAAAATTCATTAGATATTAAAAGTCTTATAAATTAGCAATCACCACAACAATTATTTTCTAAACTCCCATTGAGGAAAAAGTAATGTATAGAAACAAGTATAAAGTTTACATATGATGACTTATTGTATACCCTAAGCAATGGTAAGGATAGATGCATTCTTATACCAATTGAGAACATTCAATACATTATGTCCACCTGTGTTTGCTCACCATACTTTTCTAACATTTTATTTTCAGATGAGGAGATCTCCATCGTAAGAATTATTTTATTTCTACTATTCTTTTCCACATTCTGATGCTTAGATTATAGTACTTTAAAGAATCGGACCATCTAAGGAAAAGAATTTTCTATCATGTGTAGTAATTCTAAAGGAAAGTTGTAATCTCATCGACATAAATATAGCGATAAAAATCCATTTAAATTTCGAATTCAATCTAACAGTTGACTGAAGTCCACTACCTTTGTAAAGTGCAAAAAAAATGACGGGCTCACTTTTTGCATCAATATTTTATAGAATATCACGTTTACTATTCTAGATTTCGACAATGAATTCATTTTTAAAAAGGAGCCAAAAGCAAAAAATTTTCATTTATTAAAAGTGTTGTTGTTTCTGATAAATTTATGAATTTGAGTTTATTTTTATACTATGAATGTATGTACTATGAATGAATTTTTATACCTGCAAATCTGAAACCAATAAAACTTATTCAACATCAATAGAAGAAAAAAAGCATCATACATAATACACTTCTGGCCATTAAAATTGCCACACCAGGAAGAAATGCAGATAAGAAAATGATATTTATTGGACAACTATATTATACTAGAAATAACAGGTGATTAAATTTTCAAAAAGTTTGGCTGGATAGATACTGAGAAACCAGTACCCAGAACAACCACCTCTGGCAGTAATAACAGCAGTTATACGCCTGGGCATTGAGTCAAACAGAGATTGGATTGTATGTACAGCTACAGATGCCCATTTAGCTTCAACACGATGCCTCAGTTCATCAACCGTAGTGACTGGCGTTTGGTGACGAGCCAGTCGCTCAGCATCCATTGACCAGACGTTTTCTATTGGTGAAAGATCTGGAGAACGTGCTGGCCAGGGCAACAGCCGAACATGTTCCGTATCAAGGAAGGTCCGTACAATAACGGCAACATGCGGTCGATCATTTTCCTGCTGAAAAGTAGGGTTTCGCAGGGCTCGAAAAAAGGGTGGAGCCACGGGTCGTAACACACCAGAAATGTAACGTGCACTGTTCATAGCACCGCCAATGTGAACAAGAGATGACCGAGACGTGTATCCAATGGCACCCCATACCATCAGGCCAGGTGATGGGCTAGTATGACGATGACGAATGCACGCTGCCAGTGCGCATTCACCACGATGCCGCCAAACACGGATGCGACCATCATGATGCTGTACACAGAACCTGGATTCATTCGAAAAGATGACGTCTTGCCATTCGTGCGCCCAGGTTCGTCGTTGATCACACCATTGAAGGCGCTCTTGTCTATGACGCAGCGTCAAGGGAAGCCGTAGCCATGATCTCCGAGCTGAGCGTCCATGCTGCTGCAAACGTCGTCGAACTGTTCGTGCAGACACTTGTTGTCTTCCAAATGACCCAGTTTCTTGACTGACGGCTCTTTACGTGGTTGCACGATCCATTACGGCCATTCGGATAATATGCCTGTCTTCTCGGCTGCTAGTGATAGGTGGCTGTTGAGATCCCGCATGACGTTCCGTATTGTCGTTTTGAACCCATCGATTCCATATTCTGCTAACAGTCATTGGATCTCGGCCAACGCGAGCAGCAATACTGCGATAAGATAAACCGCAATCCCGGTACGCTACAATTCGACCTTTATCAAAGTCAGAAACGTGCTGGTACGCATTTCTCCTTCTTACACGAGGCATCACAACAACTTTTCACCAGGCAACAACGTTCAAATACAATTTGTGTATGAGGAATAAGCTGAACAATTTCCTCATTTAAACACAATGCAGGTGTCGCTACTGGCGCCTGCTTTGTCTGAATGCGCTGAAAAGCTAATCATTTGCATATCACAACACCTTCTTCCTTTCGTATAAATTTCACGTCTGTCGCATATCGTCTTCTTGGTGTAGCAATTTTAATGTCCAGTAGTGTATTTGTGAAATAAATTCTGACTCAAATCTGTTCTGTATTGAAAAGGAATGTATAAAATTAAACATTTCCTTTAAATACCAATTGCATATACATGATATGAATTATATAAGTTTATCATCCTGTTTCATATGTTATTTATTTCTAGAAAAGAGAAAAAATGATAAATTGGATTTCAGAAATTCAAATAACACCCAGAATTTATAATATAAACAACATTATTTCCGAACATCATTTATTGATTCAAACATTTTCAGTCCACATGATTTTCAAAATTATTGAACATTTAGAAATTTTTACTGAATAAGTAAAATTTTTTAAATGTTCAATTAACTATTTAAAATCCAGATGATTGACATTTCCTCTGGCTTGTGTAGATTTTTTTATAAACTAAAGCAAATGTTTTCAAAAAGCAAAGACTGTTTTAATTTTATTTTATAATATTCTCAGCGAAAAATTGTTGATTAAATGAATCTGGTACTCATATGATGGTTTTTAAAAGAAAATCATATTTTTAACTATGAAATTATATCATTCAGATATATAATTAATGATGAATAAAAAATTATGTTTCAATGAATATCTCTTTTCTCTAAAGTATTTTTCTAAGTTAATGAAACTTGAGCGGCTCATACAATATTATTGATTTTGGTGTAAATTGGTTCCATTTATTTTGGACATATTTTGATCAAAAGGATAATGAAAGACTTGCAGAGGAAATAATTTTAAGTACTTCTATTTCCCTGCTTTTGGTGAGTGAATAGTTAAAGATTTTGTCTTCATACCAACAAGTTAATGAAATTGGTTTTCTTCTTGGACCTGGATGTTTGCTGTGGTTTGGGATTCACTTTCAACTGAAACTATTAGTTAAATTATTTCTCTTAATCAAAAAAAATTACCATTAAGTAAAAAATAAATGATGCTTGTGTTATATTTATATTAATTTTGAGTGTCTTTTCTAATAAATAGTTATTTTATTTAGATAAATGCTTTGCTAAATCCCATAATCGCAACTCAAATTCTTCTCTATAGCATATTTAGCAACGCTAATGTGTTGTGAATAAAAATATAAAAATAGTGGGTATTTGAGCATGGGTTAAGGACGTGTTATAAATATATAAACTAACTGATATTCTGATTTAACACAGGGAATTACTTTAACATAAAATTAATTAATTCTTTACGCTTTCTTTATATGTACTTTATTAACCTGTGACGTCTATATTCTTAAAGTTGATGTGGCATGCATGTAGAAATAAAGAGCAAGCTCTGGTGTCGTCTCGTGGCTCGACCTCGATTCAAAATTACAAGGCGTTGGTAATAGGCAAGTATTCTAAACCCGTTAACCTTAGGTACAGACTGGGATTCACTAGCACCACTATGTTTATTTTTGAAAAATGTTAAATCTAAATTTAATATAGTAATTTTTGAATTTTTGGAGCATAATCTTACTTTATTTGTGAAATGTAAGTTTGAAAATAATATATTAAATAGATGTATATTACTTGTGAGTAAATGTCTGGGAAAAGACATACAATTTTATTATCTGGAAAATCATTTTCTACTCATCGTTACTGACAAACATAACATTTATTTTAAGAAAAGTTGGAAACTTTCAGGAAAATAATAGAAAAATTTTATTGTTTCAGTAGAAAAAAATAAAAATGCTTAAATTAAAATGTTACCAATGGAATACATGGAAAATATAATAAAAAAATACTTTGCAATGAAAATATAATAAAAAGCACTTTGCAATGAAATTATAATGTAGAATTTTTTATGTTAAAACGATAAAATAACAAAGCTATTCCATTCAATCATTAAAACTTTCAAAGCATACATTTGCAGAAATATCTACATCAACATGTGTGCATTGATGTTTCTCAAATCATAGAAATATTTATCAACTTCCATCTAATCATCCGTCAAACATATTTCATGTGTTTATTCACTACTGTATCTCTTTCAATTTCTTACAATTTATAACATTTGAAAGAAAAAAACATGTATTTACCTTTGAAAACTTTGTTTTCTTAGTACAAAACTTCCAATTAATTTTATATCTTTTTTTTCCTAAACTGTGTAACAGTAATATAAAAGAATGTCAAATTTTAATGAACCAAGTTATGGATCTTCCGGTACTAAAAGAAATCATTTTAAAATGCCTTGAAGAATTTTCTTTTATCAGTGCACAATGCTTTTTATTAGTGATAGAAACATAAATTTTATGCAAATTTAAACTATTCTTCTCCTCAAAAAATGATTTAAAGTTATGAGTCTATGTATAGTTATGCATATATGTGTATTTATACGTTCTGGACATATACATTGGACTTCTATCATTTACAGCATTCAAAAAAATAATACAACGAAATATTTAAAAAAAATTAGCATTTTTTTGTTTCTTTTAGCATTTTTTTGTTTCTTTTAGCATTTTGTTGTTCTTAGATTTAAAACTGATGTTGTAATGATTCATTCCACTTTAAGCTGAAACGTTTATGTGCAAAATGTGACATCGAATGACAAAACTTAATTTTAAAAATCCAAAGACAATAAGATGATACGGCATGAATTCTTGTAAAAATTTGGCAAAAACCTTAATTTAATATCACCAGATATATCTTGTTTTAGTATTTGTATAGCTTATTAAACTTGTGTACAAATAAATAATAAAAATAAAAAACACTACATATTGTTTAATTTAGTTCGGTCAAAGTAATACAGACTCCTTTTAATTAATCCAAAGCATTTTATATAGATTGTACATGAGCAATTCAAGCCTTTAAAATTTTATCGGACATCTCTAGTATCAGAGTGGTTGTAGCTGAATTTTTATAAAAGCCACTTTATTTGTTTGCATTATAATCAACCAAATTAATTTTTGTTTGAGCTAACTATAATTTCATTAAAACAATTAAAAATCCAACTAAAAATAATGTTAACTTTAATTCCTTAAAACTTAAGTTTAATGACTTTTTGAATTGCGTATATGATAACTAAATGATAAGATTTCATAAAAAAAATTTGAGACCAGAATTATTTGAATTTTTGTATTGTGCAATTTCATAACCAATTATTTAAAATTTTCTTTAAAAGTTGAAAATCTTATTAATTTCGTATAGTTTTAATGAACTAGATCTTTTTGTTATATTTTATGAACTATCGTCGTTTTGAGAATTTATCATAAATTTTTCACAATTCTAAAGTAATTATAAAATTTCAAAATAATGCTTATATCTATTACACTACATCCTACTTTAAATCACTTTTATGATCAGAATTAGCAGTTTTCTTGTGGGAAACAAATTTTGATGATCTGCTATCCAAAGTTGAATGTATCAGCACTATTATTTATCATAACTTTATAATTGTGATTTTAGATCTATGTTTTATATTTTTAATATAATTAATCTATGTATGCGAATTAAAATTAATTGGAGTTATCTATTCGATAATAATTCAAACTTAATCTCTTATTAAAAAATTTCTTGACATAAATAATTACATGTGTTTAACATAGACAAAAACTTTTTATACATTGCAATTTTATTGAAATATTTTTTCTCTACTCTTACATTATGGATCACCCTATTCAAAATTTTTAGTGTTATGATCATAATAATGTTAATTAATATTAATCAAATCAAAAATTTATTTAGGAGGAAAGATTATCAATTAAGCATTTTTGAAAAATAGTTGTGCTTAATGTTTGAATTTTTTTATATTCATTTATAAAATCAGAAGTGAAAGACAGAGATATAGAAGTTACTTGTGTACTTTATTTTTCTGTCTGATGATTTTTACTTTTGGAATTATTTTAGTACACACTCCTTCGTTTAGCAATAAATCTGTACTAAACTTTTTGTTTACTTAAATTCATTTACTCATTTGAATGATTTGTGTTTTTTATTATGTTTATAATCATCATTATAAGCAGAATAATGAAAGACGTTTATGATCCGATTCATCAAAAAAATAATGGTTTTGAAAATTCCTTAGTCTATAAGCTCTCTAAAGCATTTAAGGTAGTATAAATATACAATATGTCTACAAATTACTTAAATTAAAACTTATGGATATATTCTCCCTTTACAATATCACTTTTAATTTACATAATTATCTTTTCCATCAACTGGATTAGTTTAAGAAGTTGTGCAAAATAATGGAAAAGCCTCTCTGAAAAAAGCAACTTCTATATTTGATATCATAATTTCAAAGGTAAATGTGAGTATATTCTATAACATTATTTCTTTAATTCGCTTCAAATGAAGCTAAAATGAGAGATTTGTCAAAGTTCCAAAGAGGAGATATGGTATTAGTTCGACCAAACTGTTCATCGCTGACTACAATGGTGCAACTTTGGGTATATCTATAGGTTTTATGTCACAAATATTTCTAAATAAGTTTTACATTGAAGATCTGTCATAGAAAAAACCTAATTGAATGTGATAAGTTGGCAAACATTAAGGAAGATTGTCAATAACAAAAAGAATATATATATATATATATATATATATATATATATATATATATATATTTCATTGAATTCTGCTATACATATTGACCAGTATGGGGTGACGTTTACGTGAAGAGACCATGCAGCAAACAGCATATAATGTCTCTTTTCTTGAGGTATGAATGGTGGTTGTACCGAAAACGTTTTAAGCAGCAGGATGAGGTTTGGAGAAGGTCACTTAACATAGACAAGTCACTAAAGATGATTGTGCCACATTCTTGCCTAATCAAATAAATGCTCCAACCAGACATCTCTCTATAATTATAAATATGTACATCAAAATTTTGAAACCGAAATTAATGTTGTTTCCACATTGAAGATTGTATCTATCAAGATAATAATTCTCCGATTCACTGCATTCATTCATGATTATAAAAACATGAAGACTCATTTGAATACTTTACGTCACTTGCACAACTACCATTCATAAATTGCAAGATCTCCTGTGATCTATTTTCAATTGCAGGGAGAAAATTGCAGGATCTCACGCTTTCTAAGAAAGAGTGAGATCCTGCAATTTTTTTCCTAAACTTTTTCAAAAACTAGAGCAGTTTTTAGGAAAGGAATGATATAATACGACAATTACCACTCCACAAAACTTGAACATATCCACTTCAAAAAGTATTTTAATAATATAGCAACCAAAAGAGTTCCTCCACTACATTAAGAACAAAAAAATGTTTTTGTATGATTTCCACATTATTATGGAAGACCACACTATAACTTTTGTTCAAATACATGATATTGTTTTGCTTCTTATTTCAAAATTTGCTTAGATACTCATTCAACTAACAAGAGCTTTTGTAATGTACCATTATTATCATTGCATTCTTTATTTGAAACTTTAAAATAAATAGCTGGACTATAAGACAAAATTAATATCTAGTTTAATTTAACTATATTTATATTTCTTAGAGAATTGAGAATTGGAAAATGTTCTAAACAAAACTATACTTGAGATCTTAATAAAAATTTACTAAAGAAGATACACGAGCTGTATTTACATACAAATTAATAATTTAAGTTTTGAATATTCTTAGTTAAAAAATCTGTAGAAATATATTCAAATAATATTTTGCTTTTAACACTTCAGTTTGAGAGAACAAAACACAAATACAGAGCTTTCTGTTCTAAATATGTTCTAAATTGTGATAGCAAAATCATGAACATGAGAAGTTATTTTTATGCACTTAAAACAAAATTTTCAATTCTTCTTTAAAATTAATTCCAGTGGGAAGTGGAAAAGAAAAATTAAAATCGGAAAAGTTATTATAAGCGTTAATATTTTTATGCAGCTTCCAATAAATCTTAAAATGATATACGAAAGGAATTCCTAACTATTTGCGAAATGCCAAATTGCGTAAGAAAACTTTTTTATTTAGAGAAACATTTATATACATTAATAAATGGTAAATAAATAATTATTTAAGAAAATAATTTTTAGTTCAGAATTCTGTTTTGCTTTAATTCCATTTTATCACCTCTCAATTTTATATCTAAATCAGAACTTTAACCATTGAAAAAGTGTATTATGTATATAAGTTAAATATAAGAATAAAATTTTAGAGCAGAAAAAAATAGAAAAGGATAATTATGTAAAAGAGGAAGAATATTTTATTCAAAGTTTAAAATATGTTCTTATAAAAATATGCAGAAACAGATTCAGTTGTATTGAGATGATAATGTAGAAAAATAATTAAGTCTTAAATTGAAGACTAGTAAACGTAATTTTTAAATTCTAAAATGGTGATGACCAAGCGTAAGATGTACAAAATTTGATAATGAAACCTTTCTGAAATATCAATAATAATTTAAAATCTAGTAATTTAGTTTGGACATTGATAAAACATATGTTTTATAATTATTTTTAATTATTATTCTATAATCTATAGTATTGGTACTAAGACATTTTATGATATAAAACATTAATCGGATATCTAAAAGTATTTATGCATAGATTGTACTTATTAAAAAGTATTAAAATTCTTTTAAAAATTCAAATGATATCAGTAAAAGGCACTAAAATATATAGATTCAATTGAACTCAAAACAGAAAAAAAAAATTGGAAACCCTCCAAAGAAATATTTAGAAAAATGAAAGAAGTTAAAAGAAAAGTATATAACATAATTCCTATTGCAGACATAAAACTTATCCTGGATATTACGAAAAAAGAATGATAAGAAAGAGAAAAATAAAATAAGAAAATAAGATATGTTGAAAAAGATATAGCATTATCATGAAAAAATTCCAATTAATTATATATGACACAAATAAACGTGGATTAGATTACACTTATTATTAAATCTTATATCTTATCACCACAGAAAACATCTTATCACAAGAATGAGAAAATTTCATTACTTATTTTCTACAATCCCCTTTGCTTTAAGATTAAAAATAATAATTTCTTTAATTACATGTAATTCTTCATTATTAATTTTACTTTTCAAATGTATATATATGAAAATATGTGCATCTATTACATTGACTTGCATTGATTTTCAGTATATTTAAATTAAGATTAATTGCGTGAATGCATTTTTATCCATGTGCATATAAGAGAGATCAACATAAGTATATTCTCAATCAAATATTATAAAAAAAATCATTTTTTAAATTATCAGTAAAATTTTATTTTTGAACTTTAATTCGTACATTAAAATTTAATTTTTAAAAAAATGTGTGCAATTATCGCTCGGAATTTTTTATTATATGTTCTAGGCATTTTATGTAATGAAATTCTTTCCATTCAGTTCTTTCAATTAAGCACAGATTTCTTACTATATTGACTATATTTTAAGTCATTCTGCTTTTTTTTGATTGAACAGCAGAAAACAAACATCCACAATCATATTTTATGTTTATTTTCTGCAAACCGTAAAATAAACTCACATTTAAACTTATTGAATTTGTATTAATTTTATCAGACAGTTGCCCGATGTAAATTTTGTGTTCGAATAAGTTTATCTTAAGTAAAGTAAATAAATATTTCTTGCTTCTTTGAAGTGAATAAAAAAGTTTGAAGTGAATATAATGTTTCTAGTAACTGTTCTAGCATTTTTATGCAATAACTGGAATTACCAAACATTCATTTTCACTGTTTTCATTATACGTTTCTCGTTTACGATAGGATTTTGAAAACTTGATAAGCTTGAATTATATTTCTTTCATCTTTTCTACTAATTACATTATCTCTCAATAAATATCAAATATCAATATCATTATAATCAAAGTATGATATTTTAATTTTAAAATTTAAATATCATACTGAATTAATTTGTATTTTATTAAAATCTTTATAAACGTTTTTTACTTATTTAACTTTATTTATTTTGCTAAGGAGCTGCGTTGAAGTATTTTTCACATATGCTTAAGATTAATTCTGCATATTTTATGAAGATATCCTTTTGATAAATTGTTGAATAATTTATGAAATTATTTCTTTGAACTCAGAATCTAAAACATTTTCTTTTCATTTCATTGTTACAACTAAAGTTCCTTTGTAATGGTTCAGGTTAAAATCGAATGAACAATTCTTTACTACTAACAATAACCAGTATATATATGAGTGTTATGTTTAAATTATTCATGCGAGCAAAATGTTTACAAATCAATGATCACAGAATGAAATTTTCTATAATCTTTAAAAGTATTTTTTTTATTTAAAATACTTAAAAAATCAAATATACTGATGTAAATAGTTTATGAAACTGCATTTTTCTAATTTTGTTGCCTTACATAACTTTTTTCAATTCTCTAAAACATTTTGTGTTTTTCAGCAATATGTTTGAATGCACCCTTTATTTACATTAATATAAAAGTATTAATATTTTAACTATTGGAAATATCAAAGTTATTGAAGATTTCATGAAGCAAGAATTTTTTCAGTAAAATGAAATTTGTTTCTTGGAGTTTCAAACAAAGTAAAAACTATTCTGTCTTTTCAAGAATATTGTCTGTTAATTTTTAAATCTTGCTATTCTTTTTTTATCAGCGAAAACAAGTGAAATAAATCGCAAAACTTTGTTATTTCGTCAAAACAAAAGAGTGGTACAATTTAAGATAGTATCGAATGACAAAAGATTTTTCTGAAGTTCGACTCACTCAAAAAAATATTTTTCATTCCTTTCGTAAATCAATAGTTTTACTTTTTAAACTAAATTTATTTCACAGTAACTATTGAAATGTAAATATATTGGTTTGGAAAGAAAGTAGTTTCAGTTTGCAAAAATAAATAGATTTCTAAAAGTACAAATTTCTGTCTTGTCAATTCAATATTCTATAGTAAATATATACTTTCCCAAACATTTTAATATTATTTGTATTTCAGGAAGGAAACATCTGTCTATTAGCTAATAAAACACCATTTGGATAGGGCATACTTAAATTTTTGTTTTCGTAATCAATTTAGAATACTTGAAATTATTTCCAAATTTTTAAAATAATTTATTTTCATAACTATATCAATTTTAAATAAATTTTGTAACTATAAAAATAAATTAAGAAATTTAAGTCTCAGAAATGAAATCAAAAAATACCTTTATTTCACAACAAAAAAGACCAATTTAGATGGGTGATTTTTTTCTGAAATTTAAAAATAACAATTATTCGCTTTTAGAGTTTTTTGATTTCACCCTTGCTGTGTAAAATTATTCAAATGCGTGCATAGATATAACGAAACTATTTTCTCACAATTAAAAAATACATAAAATTGTTCTTAAATAAATGTTACACAAAACATAGATTTTGAAAAAAAATTTGAATTATTATTATTTAGTAATTTCGAAATAAAAAAAACTAGAACTTATCGAAAATCATTCTAGTTGAAAACATTCGTTTAAAATTATCTAAATTATTCTAATTTCTACGTTTACCTCATAAAATAATATTAAAAATTAACTCGCTTTTCTAGAACATGAAAAGATTCTATAAAAATGTCAGGATATTTCCTTTATTTTCCTGTTATATTTAGTTAGAAATATTGCTGCTATTCTTTTGTAATTAAAAGTGTAGCGTGGGCTAAGCTCTTGAGAGCCTCACGTACAATGAATAGCTTTCTGAATTGCTTCATTATACGTCACGCTTTTTACGAATATTAAATAAACATGTAAAAATGCTCAAATGACTTTCATTTTACTGCACTTTTCTCCTTATCTGAGATCAATGAAAGAGAGAACTCGTTTATTTATGAATATAAATATCAATGGAATACCAGTTATCTCTTTTTCCCCTTTTCCACGATACATCAAAGCACTTTGATTCGAAAACATGAATCTTTATTTAATAATGTTTATAAGAAAAATTTGAAATAATTTAAACTAAAAAATGTATTTTAAAAGTCTCTTTTTCTTAATGAAATTGTTAACCGTGCATTAAATTTGAAAATGATTACATAATTAATGAAAGATTTCATCATAAATAATTATTGTTAATATGATAATTTTTTAGAGTTTTACATAATAAGGAATTGTAAATAAAATATTATTTTCAACCATTTTTTGTATGAAAAAGTACTTATTTATGCTATCATCAAAATTAAAGTTTATCAAATGCACTCTGCTAACATTAACAAATATTTTTATGCTTTCTTCATTTTCATTAATTATTCTTATTCTAAGTTTAATAAATTTTTAAAATACAATTTATTTATGGATGCATAAACTCATTTTATTTTCACAAGAAGTTTCATTACTAATTGATATCAATTTACACAGTTAGTTATTAAATATAACTGTATAATAGAAAATGTTTTTTTCACTATCTTTCCCCGTGTTTATTAAAGGCAGTTAAAAATTTAAATTTTTGTATTATCATCTTATATCCTTATTATGATTTAATGAAAAACATTAATTGAATTCAATTTATAAGTAAATTAAAGAACTTTTTTGTGTTGTCCTTATCCGTTGATATTAGAGAAATTATTAGCAATTTTTTTAATAGTAATTCGTTCTTTTTGAGATACCATTGTACCCATAGAAGGTAATCTATAGATTCTTAAGCAAAAGTAGTTATATAATCTGCATCTTTATGTAGCAATAAGAAAACTCGCGTTTAAATTTTAAAAAATGGAAACATTGTGTAAATAATGAAAAAAAAAATTATTAGTAGTATTGGACAATTATTCTGCGAAAATAGTTGTGTGCAGAAGATATATATAAGCATGTATTTAAATATTAAAATCTAAAAAATGTTTTCAAAAAAGAACAATTGCTATAAAAGACAAAAATAAAGAGCGCAGTAAGACATTTTAGAAAAAAGATTAAGTTTTATTTGAAATTACGTATCAGACAGAAAAGATATAAATATTAGTTTGTATGCACACAGTATAAGCAAAACGTATGGCACATATTGATGCATAATATTTCATGAAAAATGAAGGTAAAAGCAAACATTGTATTTTGAAGAGCATAACTCATTTATTTCCTTTTATTCTGAAGAAGCTTCCATACATGATTTCCTTTTCCCTTTTGAATAATTTTTCTTTAATAAATATCCACCTCGCTTTTTAGTAATGGTAAACAATTTTATTTTTTGTTTGAATACCTTTTCTTTGTCATTTGAGGATGTTACAGCGAATGGAGGTTTCTATCTTTTATTTTTTGTAAAAAGTTATTAAATTGTTATGTTTGATACATTTGCTTGATACTTCTTGAATACGACGAATGTTGCTGATAATGAAGACACTTGTAAAGAAAATAAATACATCTGTAGAACTTAAAATAAATCTATAAAAATTAAAGATTCTACTAGAAATTTCCTTCATCACCAATCAGAATCTGCTTCCAGTGACAAAAACAGTCTTAGACACGTGATGTGTCTCAAATAAAAAATTCAATATGTTTTTTCAAAGCTGATAATCATGATGACAATATGAGCAACATGAGATGGGAAACATTTCAAATCCCTATTGGAATCTTTAACATATGATACAAAAAAAAATTGCATGCTCCAATTTCAACTCTTTACATGATTCTTACAAAGATTTTCACTTTGTACGGTTACAAAAAAATAAATGAGGAATACAATAAGCCTGAAGGAGAACACATTTTATAGTAGACACTCTGAAGAAAATATACCAAAAAAAATTAAAATTTAGTCTGTATAATTTTCCCATCGAAAATTGTTTGAAACATTTTGGTAAAGAGAATTAATTGTTCCACGTGCGTATACTGTTATCTAAAAATCCCATGAACAATGAAGTACATTAGCTTGCTATCGTTTGATTTGTAGTGTGGACACAGTGTTCTTATATACGACACCATTTTATTGAGGCCGTGTTGGCCTGGTTGGTTAGGGTGGTAGTTTTCGTTATCATTTGGTATTGAGCTGTTGAATGTCGACCGAAGCATAGATCCCTTGTTTTCTCTAATGGCTATTGAGGTGCATGATATAAATCGTAGTTGTAATGTCCTCCACGCGAAATGATACCACTGAGGATGGAAATCAAGTTTTGGGTTGGTCTCTGCTTCTAAATTACAAGACTCCCAACCGACTGATTCGATTTAACTGGTAGAGCCTATCTCAGGGCTAGGTACAGGGAAGCATGCTTCCACATAACATCCTATTGGCTATTTTCTGTAAGAGTGAAAAAACAGTCACATCTTTCATTTACTTAGAAGTGCTTGGAATATTTGTATTTCCTGAAGAACTTCAATCACATTATTGTTCCAAGAAGTATGGTATGTGACTTCACTGAAGTATTACTGTTCTTATTTCTTCGAAGGATCATTTCAGAGAAATATATATTGAGTGAGGTACTTTAATTACTTTTTCCACACAGATCAATTCAGATAATACTGTAGGACCTTTTCAATTTATAAAAGCTAACTTTTGAAGGAGAAAAGTATAGAACATTTGCTATCTAAATATTAGACTTATAACCTCTGTGGATGCTTTCTTGCTAACTCATATCTGGCACGAAACTGACAGCATATATAACATTTTGCATGCTTGAGAGCACAAACGCAAATGTTCATTCAATAAAACTCAAATCATTTTAATATACAACTGTTAATACTATTAACCTAAATCTATCATTAATTTGTGAGTATTCAAAATATGAAATTAATATTTAGAGTACTCAAAATGTGTTATATGATAAATTGTTTTTCTGGAATTCATAGGTTTTTAATCTTAAAAATTCACAAATTATTTTTTTCATACTCTAAATATTGTAATTATTAAGCTAATTTATAAGCATATCCATTGAAATGAAACGATCAGTCATGAAGTTTATAGCTTCACTTATGCAAATGTATTCATATACAGTATATAGATCAAGTAATACGAATGTTTCACATAAAAAAATTAATAATTTTTTCCATCGATAATTTTTGGTACAAAAAAAATAATTAGTGATCATTTAAGAGAATTAAATATATATATATATATATATATATATATATATATATATATATATATATATATATATATAAATGTGTACGTACACACATATATATGTATTCATTAAAATAGAAAAAGTATTTGTATAAATAAATTTTATACACATTTTTATCAATCACTTCCAAATTGATTATATATTTAATTTTGCTAACAAAGAATACATTTCAAATACCCGTAAAGTCCATTAAGTAATTTTGTAACCAATAATGTGTTCATTTTTCTAATATTTTAATTTTAATAAATTTAATCCCATTAGTTTACTTTCAAATGTAAGTAAAAATTGATATAAAACTATCGAATCTGAGGTTGATTAAAGTAATGGAATATAGTTAACCTTTCTTATAATTTTTACTTCAAAGCCGAAAGCGTTTAATCACAGACTTTTATTCCTTTGTTAATTTAAGAAAATTGGCACCAGATTTTATATTATCTAAAAATCAGCATAAAATTTAATTTTCTAATGAGATGACTATTCAAATTAATAAATATATTGTTCTACTAATTTTTATGATTGCAAATGTATATATTTTAAGGAGGGAAAAATGTAATATATTCTGTTTTCTTAAATCGTATCATACAATCTTTGTAATACATTTATTTAATTTCATAAATACTGAAAACATTAAATTACAAAAGACACTTACGTGCTTTAAGTCACCGATTTTGAGTCATTTTGTACAATTTACATAGCAGACGCTCTTTAAATTAGGCATCAAATAAGTTTTATTTATTAAAGTTGGGGGAAAAGAAATCCATCATTTTTAAGTGAAATTAAAGATTTCATTTAATTTTAATTAGTTAGTTTAAATTGGGCTTTATTTAGTTTCTAATTATCAATATTGGCCAAATGTGCACTATTTTGTTCAATAATTTGTTATTATTTCAGAAATAGTTTGTTTTGAAAAAGTGATAAATATGCGTACATGAAAAAGCATGGTAGCTTTGACATTAATAAAGCATAGAATGGAATTTCTCTCTTGAATAAAGAAATATTTACAATTTAATGAGATTTGCTTATGATACCTTATTAACCACGGTATTTTTAATGTATATTTAATAATTTAATCAAAATTTATTTTTTAAATCATTTTAGATTTACATTCTTCAATCGGATGATGAACTAAAGTCTCGAAAAATTAATATTGATCTATAAAATTTTCATTTTTTTAAATGTCATTGAGGAAGATGAAAATATAAGGAAAGATGTACTTAGGCACACAATATGATCCTAAAACTTTAATATTTCATTTAGAAAAGTAAAATTGATTCAAAGTAATATTAACCCAAGTTTTATCGATATAAAATTATTAATGTATGCGCAAAAATATTCAGTAATCTCAGAAATATACGTTAAAGACTTTTATTAAGAAAATGTTACAACATCGAACTTACTTCGTTTGAAAATTTTTAAATATAGAGCTATCTCATTATATTCTTATCAAAATATAGTCAAGCTGGAAGTCTATTGGGAGACTTTAATTTATAGTTTATAGTTTTGTAATAATTTATAGTTTTGATTCGATAAGGCCACCATGGCCTTATCGAATCAAAACTATAAATTCGTTCTATAAATTCTACGTTCTACAAATTCTTAACTATAAATTCGTTCGTTCCCGTTATCAATAGGTTGTGAGTTCGAATACCGGTCCAACATAAAATTTGTAATGTTCGCTAATGGCGGCTAGGGCTTGTTACATATGTCGTGGTCACAATTAGCTCCGTGTGAAATGATACCTCTGAGAGAGGAAGCAAAGTCTGTGTATTCTGCTTGGTTCTTGCTTCTAAATTACGAAGACTCATGCACTTACGTGGCAAAGACGGCACACCCTGTGTGCCCCCCTATATAAATTGCAAATTGTAGAGATGAAAGTTTAAAATCCTAATAGCAGCCAGGCATCAGAAAAAAAAGTTTGATTCCATTCTCAAGACAGACATGTTTGGGATTCATATTAAGTACTGTTTAATTAGGAATCCTGAGAAAAATGTTAAAGTAGAATGACAACAAAACTATTGTAATATAATTTAATTAAAGTCTCCAAAACCATCAATTTTGAGGAAAAAACATAATGAAATCTAGTAGAATTTTGTAAAACACTATGGTATTTGTAACATGTCCCTTTAAAATAAGAAAAAACTATGAGCAGTTTTATAACGCTTACGTTACTTTCATTTTCCAAATAATTATGTTCCATGGTCATCTTGTTTCAATAATAACTTGTCATAGTTGCCTCGATACGATTCCTAGATTTTAGTTAGAGCTCAAATTTCAGGCAACACCTGATTATTTTAAACCTCACTTAATTTTCGCTTGAAATTCTATTTCATTTCTTTTCCTTTTTCTTGAATCATAGCTTTGAAAGTTTACCATTTTGTAAGAATAAATATTATGTATAATAATTATTTTGGTTTGCAAAAGTATCAAAACTGTTATTAGAAAAAACAATACAGCTCATCAAGTCTCATGTATGAGTGTTTCATTTAATATCAAAACATTTATCTTTTTCGTATTTAAAATAATTTTGAAAATATAGTAACACTTTGTAAAATTAAAACTTTACTCCCAACTTTATATTAATTGTACAATAAAATTACTTTATATTAATAATACAATAAAACATTCAATTTTAAATAAACTTTGGAAAATTTGAGCTTAATTATAGATTTTAAAACCGTGTTTGTATTCTGATAAGAATCATGCAAATCAATATTAAAACTTACGAAAAGCTTCAGATATTTTTAAATAAATTGAAGAAATGGAAGCACTGGAAAGAATCTAATAGAATTAAGTGAGTAGTTTTAGAATCAAGTTTGGAACAAATTTTACTTTCATCAAGATCTCGTAAAATAATGATTTCTAGTTACAATAACATTTCCGAGAAAAATTTGATTTGTATGATAATGAAGAAGGTTATTTTATTCAGTTAATTTTACTCCATTGATTGAATTTTTGATATTATTGACCTAAACATAGATGGAAAATCAGTAAAAAAAACATTAAGCAATTCAATATAAGAAAATATAAAAAAACGAGCACATTAATTCAATTCAACTTTAAATTAGCTTTCAAAAAGGAAAAATTCATAATAATTTTGCATTTTATTCATGTATATATCTTATAAACTTACATATGATAAGCAGATATCCACTGAAATATGTCAGTTTGATGCAATAATAGCTTTATGAAATATTGAGACCATAAAATCAGAATAATTTGTTTCAAAGCAAGTGTAAAGCAATGATGTCGTTTGAATAATTTAATTTCTAGTTCAAAACTATTTTTCAATAAAATTATTTTCCCGGTGCATATTAAAAATATTTTTGAAAATGATCTCTTATTCCTGATAGTAAAATTTTTTTTCGTATTGAACAAGTATCAAACAGTAGGAAAAATCGTATATATCAGCATTAACAAAATTTTGTTATTATGAAAACTTTTTTCCTTCATATTTATTTTGTGTTACTTTTAGCTTCAAAGAAAATTTATTATAATATAATTTTATAAATTTAATATAGTTCAATCAATAAAATACTTTCAATTTTAGGAATTCTTATAAACTTCAAAAAATTTATTATCAAGGGTGAATTTATTTAAATATTGAAAAACGCAGATTAATAAAACTAAAATATAAATGTTATTTTGCCTTAATATTTAATAATTTTTTTTTTTGAATAATTTTTTGAATAATTTTTTGGAATAATTTTTTGGATTCATAAATGTTATATTTCAGAAATATGTATATTTAGAAAATTTTTCAAGTGTATCTTAAAATGAAAATAATTTTGCAGTGAAAAACATTAATAAGTTAATTTTGCTTTTTATCAATTTTCGTACATCATCCAAAATAGTGAAAGCAATTAATTTGTTTTATTAGATTTCGACATACTAATCATAACAAAAGTTTATTTAAATCGTCAAAATTGTTTTCAATTTATTTTCTTTAAGCTTAAAGAAACTTCATTTAAAGCAAACGCAATAAAGAATTAATTCTTTGATGAAAATTTGATTAGATTAAGTACATTTTCATTCCATAATTGCTGGAGTTTTAATTATCTTGTTCATTTTTATTGGAAACCTAATTATATTTTTTTTATCAAGCTTATGTATACAGAAACATTTTTTAAAAATGTTTAAAATTATAATCTTTCAAAGTATAGATCTTATATCTTTAAAGAAAAACATTTTGTGTTTTGAAGAAATAATGATGACAAACCACATAACCTTTAGTAGTTCATTTCATTAAACCGGTCTATGAACGAAAGTTCTTGAAGGACATAACTAAGAAAGAAACACAAACAAACATTTGTTAAATGAAACCAATAACATTTTTCCAACTGTTGCAACCATTCTTATTTATTTGCAAATGTATTTATTTTCTGATATTATGTATTGTTGAAGAAATTTTGCAGATGTTAGTTTTAGTTAGATTTAGCAGATGTAGATAAATACAGATATAAAAAATTGAAAAGCTTTATAATTCGATAAATAAAAGTTCTTCTGTTTTTACGATTATGAATGCTGCAAAACTTCTTGAGCCCCACAATTTTTAACTTAAAATTAATGTATACAATACTATAATAAAAACAGAATTTATAGATAAATAGAAAATAATTTTATCACTCTTATTATAATTTGTTTTTGTTGTTTCTTTATTTTTTCAATAATTTGCTTCATTTTACTTTAAATTACAAATTTTTATACTGTCGTTTATAAAATAATTTGACATTTTATACATTTCAACATTATTTAAAGGAATTTAAGTTAGGATATTTTTTGTTCTTTTAAAAATATATGATTATTAAAATTTTATAAGACAGATATTAAGAAGTTAATGGTAAAACAGAATTTTAATACCGTATTTATAAAAAATGTTTCAAAAACATTCACATTTTAAACACTGAACTACGTATTAATTAACACATTATAAATCCATTCTTTATAACTATGTGCTCGTGCGTTTCTAAATAATCTATTTTAAATTACAAATTTTTTTATTTTGAGAAATGCCTCTTAAGTTTTCTATAAATAATAAATTTAATATCTTATAAATAATAAATTCAATAATAATATATGAAAATAAGCGTAAACTTTAGTATGGAATAAAATTTATTTTTTTCTACGTATGTTATTTTGTCCAGAATTAAAAAAAATTGTAATTAATATTTATGTATCATTATTTATAAATACGTTTAAATTTATTATTATTTATGCACTATCTTTATAGAATTTTAATTGTGGTGGCTTGTAACATTAACATTATATATTATATCATTAAAAATAAAAATGCAGTTTAATTTAATTACTTAAAGTATAAGTATCAAACGCCCTTTTATACATTCAATATTTAAATTGAAAAACGTGGAAGTTTTATGTCTTTGATTTTTGTTAACCTATGAAATTTTAAATGCACGTATTTTCCTACGAATTTCAAGAATGTTTAGTGATTGAAATATGTAGTAGCTTCCAAATAAAAGCATTTTAAAAACTAAATACTTCAACAAAATACTATTTTTAGTTCTTAATATAGCTATTTTAATCTTCTAGAGACCGTGCCAAAAATATAAACTAATTTTTCTACTTCTTACATAAATTACGATTCACATTAAATTGTCAAGTGTTTATTAGTGTGCTGAAAACGTGATAGATGACAGGACACAATGAGTTATGAAACCAGAAACCTTGAGCTTAATCAACTAGGCGTGAAACCCTGATTTGTAGTCTTGAATAAGCTACCAAATTGCTAGTTTCTGTATTGTTGCTGCAAACCATTCTAGTCGAAAATATTTCACATTTAGTCTTGCATATAAGTTTCATTCAAAATATAATGAAGATTATTTCTGTATATAAAACTATTTGAAAACTATATTTATTTTTTCTCCAACCTTAAATATCTTCTGTACTTATTAATGTGTAAATTAGTTACTTTATTTTTGTCTTTACAAATTTTAAAAATATGATTTTTAATAATGATTAATTTAATTAATCAATCATTATTAAAAATCATATTTTTAATTAATTTAATTAATCTAATTCTTATGATCATATAATATTAAATTTTTAATATATTAATAAATTAGTAACAAATATAAATTTAAAAATAAATAAACGTACATCTATCAATTTAGTTACATTAATAATTGCTCGTATTTATACAATTATGCTTTTATTTTTTGGATAAAACTTGGTCTCAAATGAATCTATTAATTTCAACTGTTGAAATATTATAAAAAAATTAGCTAAATAAATAGCTACATAAAAATGTTTAATTTATATATTCTATGATAAAGATCAAAGGAAATTATTTAACAAAAATATCGTAGCTGATAGCTAAAATCTATGTCAATTTCCAATAAATCATTTTATAAAATTTAGGAAAAGAAAACGTATCAGTAAACTATTGTTTACAAATAAGTTAACTCATATGTTTCAAAACATTTTGATGATAAACTTGAAAATTACTTTAGTTTTCAGATTTTCTTCATTATGAATTTCTTCTTCAGAGCATTTATGTTCGGAGATCGTCATGCTTTGGTTATGTAGATTTTTAGATATTATAAATTAAATGAAACGGAAGAAAGCTGTTGAATGAGTATTTCCACTGCATTCCACATATTTTCTATAAGATGAAGCTCTTGGCTTTGCAATGATCAGGAAAGATGTTGGAAGTAATATTGATGTTCAGAAAATCAATTTTTATCATTTCTGGAATGATAAATATTTGCAATATCGTGCATAAAATATTCATCGATAATGAAAGTAGAAATGTAACATTTCAGAGTGTAATTGATCTAGAAATCCCATGGTTGTTTGTAACCCTCCAAAAACACTAGACCACCGATCTATATCAGCCTAATTTGTTCCATACCATGTTATTCTTACCAGACTCTTTCGCAGTGTAAATCAAGACGGATTTATTTCTTCATTATGCCATAACCAAGATTGACACCTTCAAAAAGGTCAACGTAAGACGACGTGATTCATCCGATAACATTACTCGTTTTTAATCTTCCGCTGTTCATTGTCTTCTTTCCCGACACCACTGCAAATGAGATTTTACATTCAGTGCAGAAATGAGTGATTTTTTTTCTGGCCTCTGAATATGCGTTCCTATCTCCTGCAATTTTCTATATTTGGAATTAAATCTAATGGGAAAACTTTGTTTTAGATTTTTCCATCTGAAGCACAGAAGAGTCCCTGTGCTACTGTTGAAGAGGAAACCGATCATGCTTTTGTAAAACTGTATTTTAACCTCCAAAGGGGACTGTAGGATAGTCTAGACATGGAGTTTTTGTTCTGATTCTAATTTTTGAAAACATTTCATATAGCTAATAAAAATCTAATGAGATTTGCTGACTTCCAAAAACAAGGGACTGACTAAATGGATATCTACAATAAGTCCTTTTTCAGATGTTAAAAAATTTTTCCTCATAAATTTGTTTTACTATATAATGAACTCTTATATAATGCTAACATTCTAATATAATTTAAACTATGTTCTTCATTTACATGTTTCATCTCTAGCAGGCATTTAAATAAAGAAAATCTAAGAAGACAGTGGTGTTTTGTAAATAATGAATTTTGTTTGTTTATTGCACATAAAAATACCTTGTAGTAACAGTATTTTAATAAGAAAAGATCAGGCAAAAAGTCAAAAGTTTCACATTGTTGGTGTAAAGTAGTTTTAACAAACATTAAATTATTTTATATATAAACTAAAATATAAAATATTATTTTAAACTAACAAAATAAAATTAAATGCTACAGATTTAACTTGATCCATTAAATTTATATTTTCATTTATTATCTCAGTTAAAGATGAATTGTTGAATTAATTTATTTTATTATTACTTCTTATTAATTTCTGAATTGAACCATTTTAACAGCAAAACCTTTTCTAGTGCATAAACTTACATTGTTCCGATTTCCTTCTGTGCTTTGAAAATTATAACTACTATTTTACAAAAGTTTATTAATAATATATAAACCAAATTTAGAAAACAAAGTGATAATATATATATACCAATTTAAATAACTTCTCAACTTATGTAAAGTTAAAAGCATCTGCTTTAGAAAAAGACCATTTTGAAGATATTTGTAATTAAAATAAAATGCAAAAAATAATCAGAATTCTTCTATAAAAATATAATTTGTGAAATTTAAATTCCCCCGACTAATCTCAAAACAAGACAACAAAGATTTTTAATATTTGAATCAGAAAAATCAGAAAATACGCATAAAATATCGTTTCAAACCATTTATATTAAATCAATTTCATCTGAATATAAAAAATAAATAGATTTAGAATTATGCGTCAGAATATTTTTTTAATATATTATATGGACTCAATGAAAATAATTCATTTGATTTTTAATTAATTTATACATAAAATTAAACTTATAAATTATTACATTAACTTATATTAATAAATATATTTTATTTAAAATAAGATAGATTAATTTTGTATTTAAACTTAGTTTTTATTATGCTTAAACTTTTGAGAAAACTCTTTTTTTTTTCAAGAGGCGTGCAAAAAAATATAAGTAATTATTACAAAATTATAACATTCCTAGTATATTAATTCTGTAACACACGAAATAGGAACAAGCAAACTGTTTTAAGTTTTATACATTAAAGAGAAAATTATTTATTAATATCTTTTATATCAATTAAAGCTCATTTACGGGTAGTTTTGTATAATAATATAATATATATTTACTGAAATGTTTATGATGTTTCATTGGAGAAATTGAAGTTCCTATGAGATTACTTTCTTTGAGATTTTGTTTTAAGGGTCTTGGTTATTTATAAAGATTAATATGTTTGGATTATTTGTAGCTAGAATTTTTTTGTCTAAGCTAGTAAATAATATTGAATGCCATTAAATATATTTATTGGTCATTTTAGTTACGATAAACTTCCTTCTTTTATTTTTCTTTCCTTAGATGTACAAATAAAAACATAATTAATTAATCGAAATTTACCAGTATGCAGCATTTCTTTAATTTTATTAATGTATGCTTTTTAATAAGGGATTATAATAGATCGAATTGGGGAAACCTTAGCAAGTATAATATAATTCTAAAAGAACTTTTAATTGATTCTTTTTAATTTAAGATTGCTTATTAAGTATCTTTTAAAGTAGAAGCGATTTGTTTCAATATAAAATGCATGATGGAAAATGCTATATTACGAATTAGACTTCATACATTACGACATTTTTCTCGAAGAATAGACAACGTTTATGCAATTAGGAAAGCATTAAATGATTAATAATAATCAGTATGAGGTTAACAAAGAGATAATTCTATTTTTATATTAATGGCTCTAGAATATTCAAATGATAACTTTTGAGAATAAGAGTTTAAGCTAGAAGCATTTTTTATGAAAGTACACAAGTCAATCCAAATAAAACATTGATTAACACTTTGTTATTTTCAATGTTTCATTTTTATAAACTTCCCATCCTTCTTTTTATTTGACAAATTTCAAGTATTAAATAATATCTATGTGTGTAAACATATGAACGAATAATATTTTATACTATTGGTTAAAAGGTTAAGCACTTTCATCATCAAATGACTCACAATATTGAAAATGATCAATATATAATCAATAGTAGAATTGGTATCTTCCTTTTACATCGGATCAAAGAACAGATGATATGCCCTAAGTACACTTAACATTTATAGGTTTCCTTAATACAATAATTCACGACTGGGTAAAAAATGGATGAAACGAAATTCATTGGTTTTTAAATAATTGGCTTAATAAAACCTCAAGGCTTCAAAAGTCTAGTTTAAAATTATTGCTCATAAAACAATTTATATATTAATCCTAAATTTGATCTAAATTGGACAAAATGTCAGCTATCAAGATAAAATAATAGATGTCTCAGTATCATTAAATTTCTTCTGATATTTAACAGAGAAAAATTGTTCAATTGCTTCATTTTTATTTAAAAAAGGATTAAAATTCCTTTATTTGTTTTACTTATATACACAAATATCAAAATATGTTTACATTTTCTTGGTGATTACAAAAATTATTTCAATAAGAGCAATGATTATTACATTTGTTATTTTAAAAATTATGTACGTTATAAATTCTTTATGAATAATGAGAAAATTTGTTGTTGAAACCATTGTTTATTTTTATTTTAAATAAATAGTTTCTTTTAAGAAAAATACAGAAAGTAGTATATAAATTCGGAATTTTACTTTCACAATTATCTATTTGCAAAAAAATCCTATTTACTAATTTAAATGATTACTTATAAAAAGATTGTATTCATAATTCGGGAAACTACTTTAAATAACAATACAGAAATTGCAATAACTTGCCTGTATAAATAGTTTGTTTCAATGATTAAAAAAATGAATTTTTACAAAATTGAGATAGGTAATTTAAGTTGTGAATGGGTAGTATGCAAAATCAATTAGTTACATGAATTCAATCAAATGATTTAGTTACCTTTGTGTGCAATACGATACTAACCTGGAAAATGTAACTAAACTCAGAAACACGTCCTCCTCCCTCGATCAAGACCTATAGGACTGCTTTCCAGTCCAAGGGCTCTGGTCTGCGCCCCATATACCTCGGTAGGTGATCAGCCTTATGCAAAACCCCCAATGTTTAGTTCCTCGACATTCTTGGTACTCAGTTTTATCAACCCACTGAAAGGATAAAATGCTGAGTCCATTTTGCCCAAACCCAGGACAGATATTCTACCAGGTTACAGTAATTAATACTGGTAGATGTTTAATTTAGTGGTAATGACTAAAGTGTCTAATAGACTATTCATGGGTCTAAAATTTAATTTTTCTATTTTATCTAAATTATAATGTATGATTTTTTAATTTTTATAGGTATGCTTAACTTTACTCGTTATTCCTTCTTAAACTTGTTACATAATTTTAAAAAATATTCTTTAGTACTATGTCTAAAAATGGATTTTAAGTTTTAAAATTGTTAGAATTGATTGGAAAAATTCGATGTTCGAGAATAGCAGATGCGTTACATAATTTTTTATTCGTTACTAATTTTTGTATTTAGTAATGAAATACAAATTAAAATAACTAACTTATCACTGTATTACAGAAAAATATCCAAAGTATTCTAAAAATTCATCTAGTTATTTTAAACTTTAAAATAAATTCTTTTTTATCAGTTGTAAAAATGATTTTTCTTTGATTTTTCTTGAATTACATCTTAAATGTGCATCAAATGATTGAATTGATGTATTTTCATAATTTTCAAAAGAGAACGTCACTCAGTGAGAGCAGAGATCAAATCTAAACAGAGGAATGTCAGTACTCACATTTATTGTTTCCGAAAACTTTTGTCAGAATATTTCAAATAATTTTCTTTAACTACCTCCTTTACCCTTATGAGTATCTTAATCTATTATGTGTCACTAGCTTTACATTATATTTAAACTAATGCAATTTCAAATGTGTAATGTATTAGGATATTCACATGAATCGTAATGACTTTTATAAGAAATTTTTTTTAAATATATTAAAATATGAATTAATGGTTCAAATCCTGCCTACTCTATCTAGTGGTCAGCGTGCCTGACAGTGGATCGGGAGGTCTGGGTTCGAATCCCGGTTCGGGCATGGATGCACTTTCTTTTTCTTTCTCTCGTATGTCCTTCTTGTTAAATTTGGGGTTAGTAGGGGAAATCTGAGGTTTTCTACTTGGTCCCTGCTTCTAAATTACGAAGTTCCAATTTTGGAGTTACCAGGTCACATCTTCTGAGTGGCCCTTACATAAAGGTACCATCGCTTCCATTCCCTATATTGTTGAAAGTTAAAATCCTAGAAACCGGATGTTTTTCAAAACAACAATGTATTATGCAAGATTAAAGAAATATAGAACTGATTTATAAAAAATTTAGTCCAATTATAAAATAAACTGCTTAATATACAATCAAGTATTTTGTTGAGGGATTAAATTTGACCCACATAAATTATATGTGCATTCTTGTGTTAAAGTTTTAATCGCATTTGCAACTTTTATCATTTATCTTCAACTAAAATGTCTTTGTTCAAATAATAGTTTTATTCTTTCCTCTACCAATCACTCAAGCCACCTACCCAACCAAGTGGCAGTGGCACTAGTCAAGCACGCTAACTAATAGTCAGCATGCATGACTGCAGATACGGAGGTCCTGGGTTCGAATCCTAGTTTGGGCATGGCTGCACTTTCTCTTTCTCTCTCTCTCTCTCCTGTTTCTGTTCTTTACTTCTATGAATAGAGTATGAATGGTTGCCTATTCTATAAACGGGTACATATGCATGTGTGTACTAAGGAAGTCGGACTCCACACCCAATGGCGGTCCAGTTGAAAAAGTGGAGCAGCGAACCCATACCGCAGGTCTAGCTGGCACTCAACAAAAATAATAGTTCAAGTATTTTCAATGGGTTAATAACTAATTTTTTCCCATATCATATTGAACGTAAATGTTTTACATAACAGAGATTATATTTCAGACTCTTTGGAGTATGAATCCAAATTACCAAATTAGGTTCTGATTTGCTAACCAAAAATTTTATTTTTTGAAAATTTAAACCAATTTCGTACTGTTCCGACGAAATAATGATTTTGTGAAAACCACAAATTTTTAATTTGAATTTTGTATAAAATCCTTTAATTTTAAAATAATTAGTATACAAAATTTTTTTTATCTAATCACATGTTTATCAAAACATCTACAAGAATACTGTTATTACATTAAAATATTATATCTGTGAGCAATCTTAATGCAGACACATTTTTAGATAAGTAAGATTTTGGATGTAAAAATGTTTTTTTCTAAAGTACATTTTGTCATATTAATTGGATTATTTGCTCTTGAGACTGATTTAAAATTCATTTTACTTAAAGACTTGGGAAATCTTAGGCATAAATAAATCTATAATCAACTTATCGAAATAATTTTCTTTATGATATTCTATTGATAAAAAAACATTTTTTATGAATTTCAAGCAACTATGTTTACCAAGGTATAATAATAAATTTCTTATTAATAAATTCATTAAAATAAGCTGTTTCATAAAAATTACTCATGCATTAATTTTATATGCAAATTATAAGAAAGATTGGGTGTTACATTTATTAAATATTTTGCTATATATATCTATATATATATATATATATATATATATATATATATATATATATATATA
>JAPDSC010015143.1:636273-651547 GCA_026290005.1 Latrodectus geometricus | reverse complement strand
ATTTTATTGTAATACCATAATTTCCGAATCCTATTTTTGAAATTATGAAATTATAAGTAAAATTAAAATACTAGCATGCACTTTATAAGGGAAGAAATTGCTATTCTGAACTTTTTAGAGCAATCGGTCTTTTTAATGGCAATATTTCAACACCAATGAAAATTTTCCTTGCCTCCATTAACATATACTAAAAGTTTATTACGTCTATTTATTTAAATCTAACAATAGATAAGTGAAAATTATTGAATAAATGTATAAGCAAGTATATTAATCTAATGTACACTACTGGCTATTAAAATTTCCATACCAGGAACAAATGCAGATAACAAAATGATATTTATTGGACAAATATATTATACTAGAAATAACAAATGATTAAATTTTCAAACAATTTGGCTGGATAGATCCTGAGAAATCAGTACCCAGAACAACCAAATCTGGCAGTAATAACAGCAGTTATACAACCCGGTATTGAGTCAAACAGAGATTGGATTGCATGTACAGGTACAGATGTCCATGTAGCTTCAACACGATGCCACAGTTCATCAACCTTAGTGACTGCGTTTGGTGACGAGGCAGTCGCTCGGCAACCATTGACCAGACGTTTTCTATTGATGAAAGATCTGGAGAACGTGCTGGCCAGGGCAACAGCCGAACATGTTCCGTATCAAGGAAGGTCCGTACAATACCGGCAACATGCGGTCAGGCATTATACTGCTGAAACGTAGGGTTTCGCAGGGTTCGAATAAAAGGTACAGTCACGGGTCGTAACACACCAGAAATGTAACGTGCACTGTTCAAAGCACCGTCAATGCGAACAAGAAGTGACCGAGACGTGTATCCAATGGCACCCCATACCATCACGCCAGGTGATGGGCCAGTATGACGTTGACGAATGCACGCTGCCAGTGTGCGTTCACCACGATGTCGCCAAACACGAATGCGACCATCATGATGCTGTACACAGAACCAGGATTCATCTGAAAAGATGACATCTCACCATTCGTGCGCCCAGGTTCGTCGTTGATCACACCATTGAAGGCGCTCTTGTCTATGACGCAGCGTCAAGGGAAGCCGCAGCGATGGTCTCCGAGCTGAGAATCCATGCTGCTGCAAACGTCGTCGAACTGTTCGTGCAGACACTTGTTGTCTTCCAAACTACCCCGTTTCTTGACTCACTGCTCATGACGTGGTTGCACGATCCATTACGGCCATGCGGATAATATGCCTGTCTTCTCGGCTGCTAGTGATAGGTGGCCGTTGAGATCCCACATGGCGTTCCGTATTACCGTCCTGAACCCATCGATTCCATATTCTGCTAACAGTCATTTGATCTCGACGCGAGCAGCAGTATTGCGATAAGATAAACCGCAATCCCGGTACGCTACAATTCGACCTTTATCAAAGTCAGAAACGTGCTGGTACGCATTTCTCCTTCTTACACGAGGCATCACAACCACTTTTCACCAGGCAACAATGTTCAAATGCAATTTGTGTATGAGGAACCGGCTAAACAATTTCCTCATTTAAACACAATATAGGTGTCGCTACTGGCGCCTGCTTTGTCTGAATGCGCTGAAAAGCTAATCATTTGCATATCACAGCACCTTCTTCCTTTCGTATAAATTTCACGTCTGTAGCATTTCGCCTTCTTGGTGTAGCAATTTTAATGGCCAGTAGTGTATATTTGTGAAATTTTTCAAAGTAGTTTGATAGAACATATGCGGTCAAACAAATTTAATATATTTTTAATTCCCTATTCTAATTTGAATGTAGTTTTCATCAATTTAAAGCTCACAAATCACATTTAAAGGATGAAACTTTTATACATATAAACTTTCTAAAACACTAGAATTACATTGATTTAGATTCACGTGGTAATTTTTAAATGGACTTCAAATCAAAAATACGATAAATTTTATGATCCATTCATCATATGTATTCAAGTAATAAATGTATTTTAAAATATAATATATATATATATATATATATATATATGTGTGTGTGTGTGTGTGTGTGTGTGTTCAAACGATAAATCTATTTTAAAATTTATCATGATGAATTTTTGTGTACTCATTTATTTGATTTATCGTTTCTCCAAGCGATATCATGTAGTAAAGAGATTCAGGACTCCTTCTTTCTTTTATTACAAGATTTGAAATAACTTTTTTAAATACTCATGAAATATTTTAGAATCTTGTACAGATAGAAAGAAGAAGTTTTTAATATAGACCTCATGATATTGCTTTTGTGATAGACTTTTTATAGGTAGGTTGTACTATGAAATGTCTTATCTATGAAATGCCTCCAGAAAAGTTATTTTCTTAATAAACGTAGCATCTATCCTAAGGTTTTCAATAGTGGTTATGATAGAACAGATGTTTTTCACACCAATTTGTACAGTTTTACTTATAGACCAAAGAAAGTCCATAAACTTCATTTCACGTAAACTTAAATAGAGCATATATTCATTACAAAGAAGTGAAGCAAAAATTTGCATATTTATTTTACTGTCCCTTAAATTTTTGAATTCCATTAAAATGTTGAAAAAATAAATTGAATTATTTTTCTAATGATGTATGTTTATTTAATAGAATAAAAATGAATAAACTAATGACTAAGATGAATAAAAATTTAGGGTTAAATTAAAAATTTCTTAAAGAGTGTCTCTACATCATGAAAAGGAAACAAAGAAGTGTTCTATCACTTAAAATTTATATTCAAGATTTAAAATTACGGATGGACTCAGAACTTCATGTACAAAACTTGAATGAGATAGAATAGGAGCCACTATGTTCTACTATTTAGACATTTATTATCAACAATTAGTAAAAGTGAAATAGATTTAATTAATATGTGATCAAAACTGTACTTAATAGAAAGATTGGTGTTTCATGATCTACAATTTGATTTCACAACAATCCAAAGACATTATAAAACTCGAAGGAATTGAAATAGAAGTTTTGAATTTTTTTTCAATTGGTGTTTAGGTATAGCAATGTCAGATTATGATTAGCAGCATTTTCAAACAAATTTCTTTATCTTGACTAAAATTATTTTACACCAATATTAATAACATTTTTCTAATATGATATAAACTATAAACTAAATAAAAATAATATAGAAAAATAGTCAAAACTTGATTAAATGCCATAAAAATATATAAATAATAATTACATGTGTGTAAAAAACTTAAAGATTACTTATAATAGTTTACAAATACTAATTATAATTGATGTTCCATAAATAAACATTATTTTCTTTTCAAAACTATCAATGAAAATTACTCAGATTTTGATTTACACAGACAACACAAATCAAAACTTCCAATCTAAATCTCATTTTAAACCCATTAACTATTATTTAAGAATTTAGTTTTTTTAACTACTTTATCGTCATAATTATGAATTTCTAATCAGAACAAATCTAAACATTATTTTTATTTCTAATGGCAGATTAATATTTTAAATGAATCATAATGAAATATCAATGATAAAATAGTATATCTTCTCTCTGTAAGTTTCTCAGTTAAAATCTTCAATGGTTCTTTCCCCAAAACTTATAACTTGCTTAACTTATTAAGGAATAAAAATGTCTTGTAGTTTATTTGAAAGCAAAAGCAATCTTCGACCTAAAAAAGGTATCTCATAAAAAATATACATAATGATTGGGTTCGGCTTTAGGATATTTATTATGCTACGATCGTTCTGAATGGGTCCACTCAGGATGTATGAACGATGTGAATAAACTCATTTACTAAGGAAGAAAGTTTTACGTAGGCATTTTTCTTATACCCATACTATATGCACCCATAAAAGTGACGCAAATACTAGAGAACTTAGAAGTACAATGTCCATTATCTGTTACGTTCTCCCATTTTTAGAAGAATTCACGATTCTTTATTTCCTTCTCATTCAAAATCATTTTTTTTTCAGAATCCTATCTACAGAATTATATAGCACGCAATGCGTGATACTGTTGCGTGCAATGCATGACGAGTACTGAATAAATCTGTAGAAAAAAATAGGCATGCCATTTATAAAGGCATTTCAGTTTGATTTTCTCCCAATTACTTTCCTTTCTGAATTATATTTCTTGCAGTGAAAGAACTCTGGTTTAATATTAGCCCTACTTCAGTAACTTCAGATTGGTGTTTGAAACAGTGTAATAAAGCAGTTTAGGTGTTAAAAGTGTTGTCAAAATTTGGGCTTTTGTCGTCCACATAATTTCTTATAAAATTTTTCATGTGGATATCTGATGAGACTTCATGGATAGAGTAACAGCTGAATGGATAAAGAACAAGTTCTTCCTTCTGAAAGGATTTTTTATCAATAATGTATATGGAAAATAAAGCACGTTTAGTTTGATTTGGCTAGTTTGTCATTCAAAAGACATTTTTTTCACACACAGGTTTATTAGATAATGAACTACAATTTAAAGTGGATTCATAACCACTACAAACACGCAAGCAGAAAATTAATAAATATTATAGATTTAAGTGAAAAGAGTTCATTGTTTTTTTCGAGGAGTTCATCAATATCTTAGATTGTACTTGAAATTTGCTGTTCTGACGAATTTACTATAACCACTTATATTCATATTTAACGTACACAATTTTAAAAATTCAATAAAATTTTCACAATTGGCTGGAATGTCAGTAATTAAACGTTTTCTCCGAGACTTATAAATCAACACTTTTTAAAAACGGAAATTATTTTCTAGCATTATTTTTAATCTATAAGTTCATATTTCTATAACATTTTAACCATCGAAATTATAGACCAATTCTAACTAGATATGAATTCGAACAAAAGTTTTACTTAGCATTTTTTTAAACAATTACAATGAGCGTTGTATGTAATTTATTTGAAGTGCTGAATAAAATTATCAAATTAAGTATTTAGAGAACTATGCCAATATGATAAGATTTATTACTTAGCCTCAAATTTTTTTCTTCGTACCTAAAGTTTCTTGCAAAAAAATTTATTTTTAAAATTATTTTCTATCAAAGCAAAATTGAAATAATTTTGGATGAAAGAGCTATTTAGAAATGTAAGAATTTATTTATAATCTTTTCAAGATTATTTTATGGCCGCAAGCTTTTAGAATTTACTTTTCGGCTTAACCTTTCTTTCCTACAAATGATTCGCCAAAATGATAGCAATATTTCATAATATTACATAAGAATATAACATTTTTTTTAAAAATCCTTAGGTAAAGTTTTAATTGAGAAAAATATTTTTTACATTAATATTTAAGATGTATTTTACAACATCTCGCACGATAATAAAGAAAACATTTTCAATTTTACAATTTTAAAGATGTTCCTCTTTAAAATTGTACAACGATTGCAGATTAGAAAATAAATAAAAATTTAAGACTCTTATCTGTATTTCAATTAATAAAATTTGAAATTTTAATTAAACTGAAAAATAATAAATTATGTGATAGTTTAAAAATATTCTACACTTTTAATTAAAATGTAAATTACAATACCCCTTGATTAAATTATGTATGTAATGAAATCTTAAGTCTTTTTAATTACAATAGCAACCTCACAATAGGCCTTTAAATAAATAAAATACTCAAGAACTCTAGCTTCCTGTGTTTCATGTAGTTTTTTGAATATTCAATTATGGAAATATTATTGATTACGTTAGGTAAATGTGTGTGTTATGATGGGAAATTTTAATTTTTTGCAAGCACTTTTAGGTATGTACTTTCTGATAACAGCTGAGCAGCCTTCTTTTAAAATGGAAGACGGTTTGGAGCAATAGGATGTGTTTTAGTTCTTTGTGCTAAATTTTCCTTTTGATCACTTATGTCAAAGATCTTGCTTTTACAATACTCAAAATTGTCTTATTTTGGTAATTTATGAAAGATCATAGAAATTTATTTGAAATAAAAATTAAAAAGGTTTAAAAACTTTGGGATACCTAACTCTATAACACATGATTTGAATATAAGAAATTAAACTTGTGAACTGAAAATGGAAATCCCGATTGCAACATAAAATGTATTGTTGTCATTCAGAAAATTATTCCCAAACGTGTTTGTTGAATGATTAAAGCATTGACCCACTGTTCAATTCAACAAAAAAAAAATACTATCAATATACCTTTTTCCTACTCCCCTTTTTCTGCCTCATTTATGCTTCTCAACACTACGATTTCCAAACTAATGGTTACTACTAGAAGTGATCCATTGAGGAAACATATCTTTCGTAATCATAAAAACTTTAGAAAAACAGAGAAACTCCAGATCCGCCCAAGCTTGTATATTACATGATTTGAGTGTAGTTCAATTTCTATTTAATTTTAGAGTCACGTAAGTATATTTCAAAAGTTAATATTCTCTGTACACATTTTAATTTCACCCGTAATATATATTTAAAGCTTAATCACAAGTTTTTATTTTTGGCAGAAGATAAAACCTAAAATATATTTTGGTTAAAGTGAGTGACAGAAATTATTTTCTAAGCCGCGACATTGTTATTGACGATAGAAAACTATACATTAAAATAATAAATAATTAAATACAGTACATTTATTTTACAGTTTTTATAACAAATTAAATACAGTTTTGAAAACAATATTAATCAAATGAAATAAAGTAAAAATATAAAATTTTGTTAATTACATGTCTTTATTCTACTAACAATCCACAAACTTCATCTATTTGAAGTTACAATTTATTTTTTTAGAACCTTTAAATTCGTTCGTCCAAACGTTTCTAACTGATACAAGGATTTTTGTCACTGCCTTCCACTTTGATGCTTCCACCAATTTCTTTTTCTTTATCTATTCGTTTTTATTACTTTTCTGATGATATCAGACTGAAAGTGTACAAAAGGGTGATTTTAGAAACTTGTACCCACTTAAATCTTTTGTCAGTTTTGTATTTAAAACAATATACTCACTATTTACAACGAAAATGTTCTTGGCATTTTCTAAACACCGGATTATTTTTTATAGCTTGAATTAGATTTTTAGACATTTTTCAAAGTTAAAGTTAAATTTTGGATTCTGCTTCAAATTTTTAGCTTATTAAACGTCTTAACTACTTTTAAAATGTTAAATAGGATATAAAACTTGGAACTAAAATTTTCTTTTTATTTTGTTCATTTAATTTAAAAATTTCAGTATTATTATATCAGTATCAGTATCTTTTTTTTCTTTACACATTATGAATGAGTTATTGTTTCACAAAAGGTATTCCTCTCTGATCCATTCATTCTGTGAGTGGATATCAAAAATAATATGGAAATATGAATGTGTTCTTTTGAAGCATTTGTGAAAAATAATATATTGTTTCTCTGTACAAAGTATTCAAAATCAATTAGAGATATTTTCCTTTTTCTTATAACTATGGGAGTTATTTTGTTTAAAATTGTCCAAACTAATATTTTACTTCGGATTATATTTAATATTTTGAAACTTGTCATAAAATTTAAGAGTTTACACTGACAATTGAAATTCCAATACCTGTTTGAATCTTAATTTGATTTTCATAATTATCATTTTCTTCAACTTCTCTCTTTTAAAGTCATTCAGCAGGAAACATTTTCATCACTCAAATGGCGATTTCATTATAATTTATCATTCGTATACATCAGAATTTTAATATGTTTTGAAAAAAAAATAAAAGTAACGTTCTCATTAAAACTCTTGCTAGTATTACATGTTTTCTGAATTATAATGAGACAAATAAAACACTTATTTCTTAAATATTTCACAATAATATTATAATATGTCTTCAGGAACTTGCATAAGCGTCGGAAATGTTACGTATTGGCTACGGATATCAAACAATTTAATTTATGTAGTCCAGAATTTTTTCCCATACATGCTAATGTTTGGAACATTGCATTTGATAACATTAGCATTCAATTATCATCATTTTCGATCATGCACAGCAGTTCTTTGCAAGTTTCCACCATCCACGAATCATCAACAATCATGTAACATTTATGAGTAGCTGTAATATTTTTATGTTCTTCGGTATTTTTGATAAATATAAAAATCTATCAGTTCATTATTAGCTATTGTTTTTGCAATTTGCTTTCAAAATTCCATATTATTTTAACAGCAACCCATAGTCATTACTGACCAATATTCACGAAGCTTCGGCAATAATGATTCTCATTCATAATAGAAACCACTCAATTTAGCATTTAGAAAGTTCAGTGAAGTTCCTCTACTAGCAGAGCTTCAAAGAATATGTTTTTAAATTTGTTTTTTCTTAAGTTCTGGTTTCAATTATATTATTAATCTCTCTTAAGGTACTTAAGAGAGAGAGAATTACGTTTTAATCCCCAACCACCGATTCATTATTTTTTATATTATTTCTCTCAGCATTACATAGATTTTATATGTGTTTTTTATTCAAATTACATTAAATTATATTTTTGTTAATTTCATTTTGACATACATTTAAAATGGATGGAGGGATCCACAGTTCCTATATGCCTCATTAAAATAAAACATCATTTTCTTCCTAATTTGTTTTTCTTAGTGAAATTTGCCGCTCGCTTAATATTTTGGTACTTGATGTGTGTTAAAGAATATTAGCTTAATTTATTATTTATCATGTTTTACATTTCTAGTATCATACATTTACACCCTAAACTTCCTATGATTACTTATTAGCAGATATCTTATTAAACTTTCGACAATGTCTTTATTATAATCTATATGTAAGTACTCTTTGCTACACAGCACTAAATATAATATTTTGAAATATAACTCTCACATAAATAAAAGAGTTTTTAAAAGTATGTGATAAATTTATTGTAAACTAACCAGTTTCACTGTGCCAATATGCATTCTTCCTAAAAGACATCTTCCGGTGTGATCCCTGCTACAGATGAAATAGAAGATAGGAATTTTGTGTTCTTGTGCATTCATCGAAGTTGGTGCTTGAGAATTTTCTTAGTTTTGTTCTTTAGTAACACATGAATATAAATTCCTCAATGAAAAATAATTATCAGAAACAAATAATATACATTGTAAAAAACAATACTTTATATACTTTTATATTAAGTATTGTTAGATTTTATATAAAAGTATATAAAGTATTGTATTTATATAAAGTACATTAGATTTTTCTTTAGGCACTAAATATACTTTTATATTTAGTGCCTAAAAATTATTTGGTTTCCTCTATACAGTTTTAAATTACTGAAAAGTAAATTAATTGTGAAAGTTCATTTTCAAATTAGAATTTAAAAAGTTTACATATATTCAAAAAAGAATAGAAGTCTTTCCTAAAAGAAATACAAGTAAAAACGAGCTCATTATGTTTTTTATATCTATTGATCTAATTGATCTCTCTTTTTGAAGCCGTGTAGACTACTCTTCAAAAAGAGGGAAAAGAACACTGACATAAAATTCATATATTTTTCCAGTGATTCATGTAATATGTTTTTGTATTTTATATTACCAAATGGTAAAATCATATTTAGTTAAAAAAAAAATAGCAATCTTAAAGAGTTGCTTTTTACTAATTTCATTCCATCTTAGTTGATCTGATGATAGTCTTCTTTTTTTTTATCAAAATTAAATATCTTTAATATAAAAAACACAAATGATGTTTAAAAAATGAAACAGTAAAAAAGAATGAAAAACCATGCGTAAGTAATTACTTTAGCGGATAACGTAATATTTTGAAATACACAAGGACCATATAAAATAAAAATATACAAAAACTGATAGCGTTAATGTGTAAAGAAAATGACGTACAATATTTTTTAAAAATTCATAATTTAGAGAAAAAAATTTGCCTAGCTTTCCTATTAGTTATGCTTTAATCATTACTAAGATTCTGTGATTGCTGCATTAGTTATGCACTAATTACCTTTAAGCACAAATGTTTCAGTGAAGGTAATGAAAAAAAGACTGTTGTGAGCAATAATTTAATTACGTTAATGCAAACATTTCACAAACTATTTCAAATTGAATGAAAATAATAACAAAAATACAATTGCAATAATCTATCGAACAAAAATTGAAGTAAACTCATTTTTTTGTCTGTTTTCACGAAAGAATAACAAAAGTTCTTTGAACGCAGCAATTTGCGGGGATTTATGGATAAAAAAATTTTATGTTCTTACAACGAAAAAGAAAGTTTTTTAAAGGCTAATTGTTCAGTCTTTTGTCAGTGGATCTGCTTATAAAAAAGGCGCTTTCAATCAACAAACTCATATTAGAATTGGATAATTTTAAAACTATGAACGCAAATAGTAAAGTATAGTATTTATTAAAAAATTTTAATTTGCTGTAAATTTAATATCAGCATCAAGATACCATGATATTTTTACCACAAAATAATTGATATATAGAACTAATCAATTTCGGTTTGGAAACTGCAGTAGTTATAAAAGAAATTAATATTTAAATTACTATTATTCTACTACTATCCTCATTTTTATTTTATTCTCAGTGCGTCCAACTGAAAAGAACATTTTACCAAAAATGTATTAACTATTAATAAGATATATAACATCACAAAAAAGAGAGTACACTTATACCTCCAATAAAATATAACTACCGAAAATAAATGTTCTTTTTATAACAAAAATTCCACTTCATTACTCATATATAACGATGAATTCATTTATTTTTTTACATGAATCTTCTAAAAAGCTATTATTTCATAATTGAAGTGTGTTGCAAAATAATAGTTTCTAAAATCAATTAAACATTTCATCTTTGCAACATAGGTGTACCTACATGAAATTTTCCTTTCTCTAATGTGGCTTGGATGTGAAAAAGAGGGTGCCAACTCTGGTGTGACATTGTTACTTGATTGTGTTCAAAATTACGAGTCACTTGGTGCTGAGCGAGTATTCCACAAGCTCGTTAACCAAAGTACAGTCTGGCGCACCACTATGTGTGTATGTATTGGGCTATCAATCTTTTAAACTTATATTCTTTATAACTTAATATATTGTCAAATTAAAGGGATTGAAATTTTTCCCCTTTATCAGTGATGTCCTTTTTTTACCATAACTGAGAATATTTTTTTAAACTTATAAGAAAATTATATTCCATTTCGCTATTTTATAGAAATTACTGAGAAATATCTTTCTAAGAAAATGATTCACACTTAATTACTTTTCTACACTTTTATATCCTTTACATTAAAATAAAATAATCTAATTGTTTTTAGATGCATTTTCATACTATGTTTTGAAATAATTTTATAAAATAATGAAGTATTTATAAAATATTGAAGTATTTTTTTGAAGTTTATAAAATGTTAAATAAAGTTTGATATTTATAAAATAATGAAGTAAATGAAAAAATGGTTATTTAAATTTGTTGCAAATAAACAAATAAGATAAACAAATTCTATGGTAGTTTCACAAGTAAAATTCCGATAATCTCTGAGTTTTCAAATGCTTTGAATTGAATTAGAATGATTAAAAATAATTTTATTAAATTTTACGTTTTCATGAAGTAAACTGTAATTTCATTTGACGTATATATTTAAGTGCAAAGATATCTCTTTTCACATAATAAATACGTTTAATTTTTTTTAAATTAAACAATATATAAATCTGTTTAAAATTATTTCTTCTGAAGAGGCGCTCTCTTCAGAAGAAGTGGCATTTATATCTGAAAATGAAAAGGTTGGCGCTATTCTCAGGAGGGTAGTTCTGCCTTCTATTATATTGTGATTGAATCACTTCAACCAAAATGTAAATGAAAATCATGTATTATACTAGTAAGAAATTTTTATAAATGATCCAAGTGAAAGGCTTTAGCTATTTAATATTTGTTTCACTGCTTGCTATATTTTATCCCAAAAACCTAAAACATGTTTTCCCTGTCTGTTTTAAAGATGATATATCATCAACAGACACAAGGATTTTTGCAACAGTAAATGTCAAAATTTAACATGGTTATAAACAAAAAGTTCTTGTGTTCATAAGAGCAAAATTTGCATATTTTATAAATGCTTTTTTGTATAAATTGTTTTTATTTATTATTATTATTGGGATGCATTTTAACTACATATTTTTAATAACTAATACTGAGTTTAACATAACCTATACTTCACTATTTTTAAGCAACTGACAAATAAATAAGTTGATATCTGAGAAATGGAACTGCATTTCACAAACTTCATAAAATACATGAGTACTGACCAGTCAAAGGCAATATTAAATAATGTCAAATATATTATAAAAATTAAAAATTTTATGATGATACAAATAACTTAGAAAATAGAAGTGATAATTTTAAATCATAATCTAGGACCTAGATTATGGCTCAAAGTCCACCGTGACTAGCGATAAGACTTCAACATGGAATTTTTAGGTACTTTCCAGGACACAGTACTGCAAACCAGCTGATTAATATTATGTTTGTGACAACTGCTTCCACATCTGTCTGGCTTCATGTATGGTAGTTCTCTGGATTTTTTCCATTGCAAAATTTGAATACGATTTTCTATCTATTAGAAGTCCTCCCAAAATGTAATTTATACCAAGGACTTGAGAAGGCTAAAAATTTTAGGCTTTATGTCCCTCTATTATTGTAAGATTGAAGATTAGATTTTCTATACAAATCAGTTGTTTATCTCAACATTTAATCTAATTCCCAATTACAATGTTGTTGATAATTTACAGCAACTAAAAAATTTTAAAAAATAAACCATCAAGAAGGAAACCTTTAAATCCAAGGGCATCCAATCAATTATTACACTGAGTCTTAATTATTAAATTTATTTTTCACTGAAAGATTTCTTGATTAATTTTTCACTGAAAGAATTTCTTGATCCATTGATTTCTTTAATATTAATTGAATTTGTGATTTCATTCATTTCATATTATATGTCATATGTGCCTCCTATTTATTTATTTATGAACTGAACTGATGTTTTATGATAAATTACTATTAGTTGCAGTAAATTCATAAATATTTGATGTAAATTTATTTTTAAAACAAACTGCGCATTTTTAAAGTTTTACTGAACACATCATTAATATAAAAATGTATCGTGTAAGGAAGTAAATTTGAATGATTTGATTAGTTTCATGATTGCATTTCATTACTCCTCCATCCTTTCCATTTATACCATTGTTACGAAAATGAAATGAATCTCGCGTTTTCGATCTTATTTCTCCTAGAATATGTCATAGCTGAATCCTATGCTGTATCAAAATGTTCTTCTCAGATAAACTTAATAGCGCGAGGGAAGACAACTTCATTCATTCTGAATAGTTCGCAGAAAGTTTCATTATGAATGGTGGATGTTAGACTCACAAGTATGATGTCAAATATTCTAAATGATTGTTTCGGATTATTATTGCATTACATAAAACAAATGAAGGATGAATAGGTCTAATTTTATGCTTACATTTACGAAGAAAACGATTCGGACATGAAGAAAACTCTCCTTTCATTAAATGTAAATGTGCAGAAGACGTCGTTGTGAAATGAATGCAAATTGATAATCAACTAAATCAGAAGACAGCTTTTTTAAGTTCATCAAAGATGATACCCGAAACTCTGCTTCGGCATTTTGGCAAGAGATACGGGAGATACTAGATTTTTTTAAACACTTATATTCTAATAAATTTTTAGGTCCATCTGAATTTATATAATTAATATTTTGGGATCCAAGCAAATATGCTGAATTCTGCCGTGTAGAGACTGATTCTAAGTCTCTAAACAGCACTGCAAGAACTTAGACATTGATAGATTTTTAGGATTTATATTTTTCATTAACTTTCATATTATATTAAATGCTTATATGTAATTATAACCTAATTCTCAATATGCTTTAATAAGCTTTTAATATAATATGAAAAATAAACATTTATTAAAAAAGTTAAAACATAAAATAAAAATGTAAGTGAAAAAAATTGCTGAAAGCGTATGTACATAAAAAAATTACTAATATTTTCTATTATAATTTCAAATTCTTTTTAAAATCAGGCTATACAATTAATTATTAAATTCAACTGTTTTCTTTAACTAAAATATTAAGTATTTGATTACAATAAATTGTAATTTCATTACCAATTGCTATAAAATATGCAACAAAGAAACGTCATTTCTAATAGAGGCAAAATAACACTTTTGTAAAAAAATAACCTAACTAGTTAATTATTAGAAATAAAGAATGTACTCGTTTCTAAAATATTTTATTTATGAGCAAATAAGATTTAACATAATTTTCTGCTTTAGAAATCGATATTATGTGGTTTTATTGTAATTGTACTTATTTCTCCATTATAATCGCACTAATGCACAAGTGCCTATTTTTCCGTCAGGTTGCGTAACATTTATCCGTTTATTTGATACCATTCTATAATTAGGAATTTTCTCTTATTAAAGCAAACCGGGCGCTTTCTGCTGGGATCTTTCTCGGAAGATCCATTTATGTTGTCTCCAAGAGGATTCCGAGAACATTGTTTGGTGCATAGATTTTTAACACATTTATAGAATGCATATTTAAATAAGCAATACCGTATAAAGTTCTCTTAATCAACTGGAACAAAAATATTATAATAAGCCCCTATAGATTTTAGGAATTGCTCTAAAACGTATTATGAATAGGGAAAAAAAATAAATACATTGCTTGTGATTTGTTCAGCTTTCGAAGCAAATTCCAATGTTATTTATGCTTGCGTACTTATAGCGCATTAGAGCTACATGATTGACAATTATTTGTCATCATATGCTAGATAGTAGTTTCAAATACATTGTTATAGCATGTTTCAGTTGCGCTTCTATTGTAGATTCAACTTAGATTGGGACAAAAGTTAATCTGTATTTTAATGAGCTTTACATGCAATGTCACCACCATCGTGATACCGCAGTTTCGAATTCATATTTTAAGACCACTGAAAACGATATGTAAAATATATGTAAAAAGACAGAGTTCTGGTTCTGTGTACCCTAAATAATGAAAACCCACGTTTTATCTAAGGAGCTTTAGACAAATTTTCACTCTTTATTAACGGATATATATGCGATAAACTTCTGCAGTACATAAATGCTTTCAAAATAATTGACTTTTGATCAGAATATTCAACTCTCTGAATTATATTTTAGGTCTAGAGAGCAGTAGAAAAGTCGCAAGGTAAGTTAAATTTCCATCTAAAGAAGGTTAGCTGTATCTGAAAGAGTTTTGTCAATGGGAAATTAAAAATAAGTGCATTTATCGCTTATCTCAAAAATCATAGAATTTTAATTTCAATCATTATATAAGAGATTTATATATATATATATATATATATATATATATATATATATATATA
>JAPDSC010015143.1:619932-635873 GCA_026290005.1 Latrodectus geometricus | reverse complement strand
TTCTTTTCTTAGTTTTTGATGAATAAGATAAAATTTATCATGGAGAAAGATTTAAATTATTTCTTTCTTCTTCAAATCTTAACAAAAATCAAATTAAAATTTCTCAATTCTGTAGGAGAAAACTGCACTATCATGAAATTTCAATTTAATAAAACAAAATATTTATTTATCAAATAAGATTGAGTTCTGGAATTCTAGTATGATATAAATGGCAACAACAAGTGAATTTGCGTAGAAATACCCAAAAATAACTATTGAAATATTAAATATTTTTGTACTCTAGAAAATGATTTAGGTTTTGAAATTTTATTTAGAATTGCTTTTTATTTATAAAGTTATTAAATTGGATAAGTAACTTTCAACTATGCACAAATAAAATGAACTTTATTTCTTATGATGTCATCTCAATTATTAATGCAAAAAGTTTTAATTATTTACTGTTCAAATCCATGATTCCTTTAGTTTGTTGATCTGAATTTTTGAGTAAACTATTAATGCCTTTCGGGTATTCATTTTCTAAATGATTAAACATATAGAAAATAAAAAACAAGTGCAAAAATTACGTCAATAATCAAAAACATTGAAATCCAAAATATGCTTATTAAAGCTTACTTGAGAATAAAATATCCATGTAGGAAAATTTATCTTCAAAGAATATTTTTCTCTATCATTTGGTAGTTATACATTACAAGAAAGGTGATTTTGTGAGTGATTGTTGTATTGTCTCCCAAAATGGAAGTGTGCCAAACACGCTATTCACAAGTAATTTTTAATAGCAATAGTTTTGTAAATGACAAACAATCAACTCAATCTTGTAAAATTTTCCAAATTTCTATCAATTCTATCACTTTTGATTTACACATTTTAATTTATATTTCTTTGCAAAAAAAATTGATAAATATTTTTTCTTTCCATTATCTGAGTGAACTAGTAAATAATATTTTTTCTCTCATTTAAAGTTTTTGTTCTATCGTTTGGCAAAACAGATGATTAAGAAAAAGGAAATTTAATTAAGATCAAGGAAAGTTACTTATAACTAAATTGTTTTATTGTTTAACGTGTTAAACAATTTAAAATCATTAAAAAAATTAATTAATTTTTTCATTTATTGAAAAATTTCTTTAGCATATGAAGTTTATACTTTCTGTTTTAAATGATTAATTTTCATTAAAAAACATATAATATTGAATTAAAGTGGGAAAGTATAAAAAATAATCCATTGAAAGTAAAACCTTCCTAATTGTTTGAAAATCATTTAGTATTTATAAAGATTTTCAACATCTATGAAAATGCATTAATGAGAACATAAATTAGCATAATGCCTATTCAAATTTGCCAGTCATCTGAATTTCACACGAGTGAGAGAAAGGTCGTTTGTAAGGAGAATTTCCCTGTAATAATATCTGTATTGTATAGTTTGTTTCAGTAGAATTATTTTATAAATTATTGCATACAGGTAAAAATTATTATTAATCATTAAATCAGTATTATTATTAATTAATTAATTAACGTTAATGAATCAACATCTTGCTGATGGTTGTTAAAAGAAAATTATTTGTTTATACAATTTTCATTCGAGGTAGGATGTTTATTTGCACTAATTTTAAATCCAAACTTACTTCACAGTGATATGAAATTCTTGCATAAATTATGCAAAATAATGACGTCATATGAGATTGTATTCGAATCTCTTGATGTGGATTCATGAATTATTAAAATCGTAGGATTTCAAATGCCTATATTTCGATAGTAATTTCATGGATATGTTCTTGGTGACAATGAAGTATTTTTAACATTTTAATCATGAATATCGATAAGGAGTCTATTAAAATCTTTGTAAGAATTTGGGACACAAATGAGTCATTAAAAGTTACATTTTAAAATTCAAAAACCGATTTTATGTCTTCTGCTGATCAGTTATTCTCATTGAATTCTACATTGATGCATTTATTGTTGCAAACACCCTGTGGATGCATAATAATAATTGTGTTCTATTAATTCACAAATTCATTAACGGATAAATTTTAACAAAGAAGGTTTGAATATTTTATTCATATCCATATGCCTCTTCTTTTCATCTAATTTGGTAGAAGCAGCTGTATTGGTATATTGAAATAAATTTGTATAAATAATTTTATATTTAAGAGTATGGTTAGTGTATACTGTAAACACAGTTAAACAAATATTGTAAAATTTTGAATCACTCTGATTTCTGCTTAATTTCAAACAACTTGAAAAGAATTAGCTCACAGTCATCAGTGCAATACTTTGGATATACTGATTTATGTTAATAAAATAATTCGCCAAATATTTAATTTTGTATATTTGGCTTAACAATTTGTTTTTTGCTACAGTAATCATTGAATTAGGTGTAAAATACGATATTTTTATTTAGTTACATTTTTTCATTAAAATGATTATTTATTTGATTACATTGAAAATGAAAATTTATTTACTTAAATCGTTTCATTATTTTTCTGCTAATACTTAATTCTGAATTTTACAGCATGCAGTTAGTCTATAGAAACGCCCTTGCGTTCATAAAATTTAAATGTATCCAACGTTTTATTACTTAGAAACTTTGATATTTTGATTATTTTATATATTTTATAATAATTTTAAATGTACTTCTTCAAACATTTTTCCTAGAAAACTACTTCCGTCGACCATTAACATCGGTGGCTACTGCTAGAATAATGTATGAGACCATGTAGCTAATCTAGAGAAAGTTGAGCGTTTTTTCGACAGAGCAATTAGTTACCATGGAGACTTATTTAACCTTAAACTTCTCTACAACACACAAATAAAATAAAACGTACTAGAACGCAGTGAAGAAAAGAAATCTTATTTGAATTCCTTTTTTAAATTATTAGATACTTTTGTAATATCTAGGATTAAAACTTATTCAGGAAAAATATAATTCAAATTGGTAATAAATTGGCCATTAACTACATTTTTCATATAAAAAAAGAATTCTTGTTTCGTTTTGTAAGGTAATAAGTTGAGAAATTGATTTTGAGTAATGTTGGCAACATAAAATAATTAGTTTTCTTTTCAGATAAAAAAAATTCACTGTTGTTTAAGTAGCAATTATTCATTAGTAAAAATAGCTCATTGAAAGTATTTTAAATATGTATTTAAAAACTTTAGTGATCAAATGATTATAAAACCTATCTAATTAGAGATTTTTCTATACATAGAAATATGTTAAAATTTGAGAGACCTAAAATTCATATTTTGAATTGTATTGTATATAATAAAATATGTTTTGATATTATAAAAAAATACTTTTCAATAAATTAAGCAATAAAATAAATTAGGTTAACTTTAAATTGATGCTATTTTCGACTTTTAATGAAATTACCTTATTACATTAAATGCAATCTCATCACAAAATGTTGATAATCCAAATGCTACACTTCCTTCAAATTACGGATCTATTTGGAATTTTTGAATGCATTAAAGAACAAAATAGGAGTTCATAGAATAATTTTGCAAGAATATATTACCGTATTGTTGGCATATTTAAGTACTGTGTTGCTAAACTTTGTAATATGAGCAAAAATCTTTAAAAATATATATGGTAGTGCAATAGTAAAAAAATTTGAATTTTAATTTCCTTATTATATATAAAATACTTTTAATTTTATTTAGATAAAAAATGAGTTTGTAGATTAGATTGACAAATTGTTAAAACTAGTTTTATTTATGTCTTTAATTTAAGCATAAAAATATTCTTGTTTTATATTTGATAAATATAAAATAAAATTTTTAAAAGAAAATTTATCATTGTAAAAGTAAATGGCATTTACTAATTAAAAAATAAACTGCATCCAAATTCTATTATCTACAGAAATTATTTAATGTATATGAGGAATTTTTGTAACAAAAAAAGCTTAAATTAGAAAATCGTATATGTCAGGCAAATATCTGTGTCATTTTGCTTATGAAATATTCAAAAATGATTCAAAATCTATTCATTACTTGAAATGAAAAAAACAACATATAATAAATATATTAGAAAATTAAATGTTAATATAATTTTATCTTGTTTTGCATTTATTGTGCAGTTCTTTAAAACAATATTAAACTACACAAACAAATATACAACAATAACGAAATATATCTGAGTTAGTTTCTACTTATAAACTTAATATAAAAATGCATATACATTTTTAAGAATACTCCCACTAAAAGATTTTATTACAGAAATATATGCATTGGTTTCACCGTGATTTTATTTTTTGTTGGTCAAAATGAATTTCCAATGAAGGACTAAATAAAAAGCAGGGCATGCTAGTTATCAAATAATATTAAATTAGATTTGTATAGACATTCATTTTTCTTTTTTACGTTTTTGTTAATATCTCTATAAATATAGATAAAAGCAAACATATAAACTCTTCTAACCATGAAATTTGGAAAAGTATGAGGATTAAGAACATTTTCAATAAAATTTTTTAAATAAATTTTAATTATGTTAACATATCTTTTTTTAAACCATTATGATGATTAAACAGTTTTAAAAATTGTAAATCCATTAATAATTAGAAAATAAGAAAAATTGTCTTATCAACTTTCTGTTCAATGTTATAAAAAATTACATTCTTCAAAGTTACATGATATTTTCCAGAGAAAAATCTAAGTTTTAATGCTGTGTGAAATCTGTTATTAATAAAAGATTTAAAATCTTATTTTATCACACATAAAGAAAAGTTAATTATTTAAAATAACCACAGATTGTTATTGCGTTGAATGATACAAATAACAATTCCATAGGAGATACGATAAAAAATTGTTTTCCTAATCAAACATTCTTCTGCTCATAATATTATGATTTCATGTATAATATTGCACAAAATAAGCATTATTCAAGTATTTAACATGAAATGTTTGATTTATTCGTAAGAAATAAAAATTCTATTTTATATCTATGAAGGCATTTTCAAATAAGGACACAAAAATAGAAGAATTGTTTTATATCTTTACTTGAAAAAGAATACTCAATAAAAAGGGGGATTTATAGTCCTAATTGTCAAGAATAAATGAATATTTGCCTTATAACAAATCAATATATTTCATTCAAAGCACATTCCAGCTTTTGTACAAATGATGCGCTTCTGAAATAATAAACTTAAATCCATATCAACTTTCACAGATAGAATATGTTATTATTATGCGTCGTTATTAATTGTTCAAACGAGAATACAGCCTTTCTTTACATTGTTTAAGCAAACTAAACTAAAGAAATAGAAAAATTTATTTTGAGCACAAATTTTGAATTTGTGTGAATTCGGATTACTTTAAATTATTTATTTAAAGATAATTTCTTTCAGAAAAAATTAGACTCTTCAAAATTAATTTATTATATTTACTCGCATTAATCTAATAATGAGAGATAATTTATGTGGATATTGTAAAATATTATTTAAAAATATTTTGGCTTTCATCAGCATAAAGCGTAAAAAAATACATTTTATGAAGCCTACAAATAGTAAACTTGAAAGATACGATAATCATTTAAGCTTTATGTTTTAAATTATTTTCTCTCTTTTCTTTCTCATTAGTGTTGAAATAAAATTAAAATTAGTACTCATGTATAGCTTGACATATTATAATCATACAATTTGAGTTGTAATAATTCCTAATAAAATATCTTATATTTTTTAATATAGCTCGCATAAATTTTGTTTTAAGATATTCTTCAGTCAAATGATAATTTTAAATAATAAAAAATTCAGTTAAATATATTAATCATAAAATATAATTTTATATTTTAAAAAAAAATTAAAAGCACTGTTTGTTAAGCTAAACAGGCAATTTTTTATTAAGCAAACGTTGATTTTATTTTTACGCTATTGAAAATTGGCACTTATTGAGGTGTAACAATGATCAACAGTGAAATTATTAAAGAGTAAGAAATCAGTTAAGGACTCTATTTAGTTACTGAATCATTGTTTTTAGTGAATAAAATGATGTAGTTTGATTAATATTTATTATACTGATTCAAATGAGATGTAAAATTGAATCTATAATTATAATTTTATAATTGAAACGTTGTATTATTAAATTAATGATGGTAGCTATAATGCATAAATTCAATGTATGTTATTTCTGTTAATGATTTTTTTTTAGATTTGCTAAATGGTTGTTCAATTAGAAATCAATTTACTTTCTTTAAGTTACCTAAAATTATCATTAATTTATAGTAAGAACAGTTAAAGTAAATACAATCGATAGAAAGTTGAAAACAAAATATTAAAAATGATAGTGAATTTTTTTTTATTTCTTTTAATTCAATCAAATTATTGTTAAATCAATACAGTTTTCATTTCGTTATTCGACTAAAAACTTATACTATGTGTGAAAATCTAGAATAAAGTAAAAGTGTTTCAAATAAAAAATATTCAGCTATATACTGCTGAAAAGATCAGAAAATAATATTTTCTTTTTATGTCAGAGATAGGAGAACGAAATCTATTAATGTGCAGCCCGTCGAACCTCTTTGAGAAAGACATGAAGCAAAATGTTGCGATTTATTCATTAGCACCAAACATTGCAATTTAATTTCATAAGTTTTATATTGTTTATTTTTAGTATATAAGTTTTAAATTTATGATTCATCTTCTGTAACTGGGCTGATAAAAAATTGAAATGGGAATTAAAAATAAAGTTTTTTCATTTTCAAAGAAGATATAAATTAACTTCTTTACATTTAAAAAAAATTCAAGTTTAAAATATTTGGAGGTTTATTTTTGATGATAATAATCGACGGTATAGTGCGTCAATATATTTTGTATAATGAAATAATAAAAAATTATCATATTTAATATAAGATAAGAATTAAAATCAAAAATATTATATAAAGCTAATGAAATAATTAGATATAATCTGATAAAAGAAATCTTATTGAGAAAATATCCTGAAATAATGTTCAAAGCTTTGATATTTATAAGTAAAAACAAAGCGGAAATATATTGCATTTTAAGAGTGATCAGGGAATTTTATTTCAAAGTTTCATGTCACTTGTAAATTGGATGCCAGGAATAAAACGAAGAATACTTTATCGTGTACCGGTTTTCCGCTTGGGATTATTTTACACAGCAGCTTTTGTACTCCTTTACTTTTAGAATGTTTAAAATTGAAGGAAAACTTGACGTAGACTCCTGAATTTGTGAAACTCAATTTAACAAATTCGTAAATTTCCAGACATTTATTTCGAGTCCACTGAAATGTAATGTAAGTCTCAGGTTGATGATATTTGGATCTTAATTTGATAATTTGGAATTTTATTTTAAATTTCAAGATCACACATTTCTTTACTCTAACATTCGGATCTACAGTTGTATTCATACTGAAATTATTTATTGATTGGGACAATTCTTATAGAGTTTTATTTTATTTAAGCATCATAAAATGGTACAGAAAATAAATGATACGTTTTCCATACTTTCTATATTTCTGTAAAATTAAAAATGAAGGTTATAAAAATAAATGCTGCATTTATGTAAAGCAATTACTAGTCAATAAGAAAGAATTCATTTTATGAAAATTAAATTAATCTTACAACTAATTCCTTCATAAACTTAATATAGTTTTCTTGAGATTTTAAAGGATCACTTTCATAAATTTTTTTCAAATAATTTTTATTTATAGTCCGTTCAGAAAACTGAGTAACAATGTATTTTTGAAAAGTCAAAAAATACAAGCTGTTTATAATTATTGAAGTATTTTGATGATTCATAAATTATTGCTAAACATCTTCTAATTATTCCTCTGAGACATTTTCAAATACCTACATATATTTTTATGAAAATATTCAACAAAATATTGGAAAAAGGAATTCTTAAGCAAGTTTTTACTATTTGATAAAATATAAAATTTAATTATTCACCTTTGTGCTATTATCAAAATTAAGAGACATGTTTGATATTAGCAAAAGGGTAAATTTGATTTATTAAACTTTGTTGAATCATTATAGTTGAAACTTTTCTTTTTTGAAATATCATACTCTTTTATGAACAATTTACAAAGATATTATGATCTAATATACTTTTCGACAAATATGTAATTTTCTTTCAGCAGGAAAAATATTTTCCCTTAATAATCATGTCATGTCTTTAAATTATGTAATAGTTTAAATGTGATGAAATTCCGGAGATTCTGAAGCCAATTGCATTGAATTTATCTCCCGTCTTACAACTCATTAAAGTGTAATCTATAGTTTCAAGAGCAATCGTCATACAATATTTTTGCGATGAGTGATCCCATGTCTTGAAATTACTTTATGAAATACGCATTTCTGACGTGATGGACTTATCAATTTATATTTGGAATGATGGAAAAGGATTCTGAGCTCATGCTGACGTGCACATTTTCTTAAAAACTCACCTTATGAAAAAATTCGAGGAAATTTAATGGGAAGATGAACTTTTACAAAGAAACCCAAATAAAATTTCGATACTGCTGCCCGAAATTTCCTTTCAGGATTTTTAAATATAGATAACTTTTAAGTAAGGAGTATTAAATATAGTGAAAATAATGTTAACATAAGAAAAATAAACATGTTAATATTAAACAAGAAGAAATGAATCAAGCTACCGTTTTCAAATCAAGCAGACGAATGACTTATAAAATTAAGGTAAATTTTTGCGAAATACAACAGCGAATTCCTTTCCTACATCGGAGTAAATAAAAAATGTGTTCTTAAATAAATATAGTTTTGGAACGAAAAATAAGAGATTGTTTGTGATCATAAATCATGATTTCTTCTATGATTTTTCAATGAAGAAATTATGATTTATTAAGACTTGTTTTCTTTTTTTTTTCTTTTTTTTTTTTAGGAATATATTAAACTTTGCAAGTCTTCCTAGTATAACTCATACTAAAATAATTTTCCAATAGCACTTTACTTATTAAAGGAAAACAGTTTTTTTGAAAGAATATTTTTAAGATATAAAAAGTTTTCTGATTAACAAATTTTCGATTTTAAGAGCTCTTTTGCTGTCGTCCCCTATGTTACAAAAGTTATAAAGCTCTAGAAAAGAAGTCATGAAGATTAAATAGAAATCTTGAAGTTCATTATTTGACATTTTTCATTTTTTACTAGAGATTTGGTCACATTGTTTTGATACATTGTTTATTGTATTGCGTTGTTTTCTTGATATAATTTTTTTACATGTTCTTGTACAACTTTATTTACGGGCAGTTTTTGGGGTATGGTGAAATTTAAAGTTTTTTTTTTTTTTTTTTCATTTCGAACTTTCATACATGTAAGAATAAAAGTGTTCATTTTGCATACGTGATCATCTCCGTTCTGATAAAGGTCCCTAATGTTTCTTAGATCCTAATCTTTAATTTACAAATTGAATTTTTAACTTTCAAATGCTAATGGTACCTGCTTCGCTGCCTTCCATTTAAATTATTTTACAAATGATTCAATGAATTTAAAGCTAACACCTGACTTACCTATTGTTTATTTATTCAGATTTTATCATATAGATTTTAGGAATTCCATTATTTGCAGATTTTAAAATCTAACAGTAAATGAGTGCAACGAAATCAGATGTAGAAGACATATTTTTGTATGCAGTACTCCAAAGTAAGCAAAAGTTCAAAAACAAATTCCATCTGACTCGAAGTTTTGCATTAAAAAAGCAGAAATATTAATTTTCTACTATTTGAAATACAAATTGTTTGAAACAACTGTACAGCACTCATTTATAACTTCTAATATATTTTTTGTATCACGAAAAAAATCTCAAACATAGTTAAGTAAAGGTAATTCTAATAGCATGTAAAATACTTTAAAACTCTATCTGTTTACGAATCATTAAATATTGAAGACAGAATTCCTCTTTATCACACTGTAATATATTTCATAGTGGTGACAAATTGGGAAAAGAAAAAGACTCATTCGTTAAAGATGAACCAAGAAAATACTTGTTTAAAAGCAAAAAAAATAGAAAAGGTATTTTAACAAAATTATGGGTAAATAGAAAAAAGATAGAATCTATTACTGTAAACATTTTTCATTTACTTCGAATGGATGGCAGTTTTAAAGTGTCACTTTTTTATAAGAACGAGAAGAGTTCTCCTTAATTTAGTGTTGCATCACTTAAATTAAGTATATTGAAGCATAAGAAAATTTGCTGGTTGTTCAAATCAGCTTAGTTATATTTTACATTAATTACAAGAGCTGTAATACAAACTTTCTAAAGGAACATAGTTTCTAATTATAAACTAACCTAAGACTAATATTCTGATACAAATTTCATATCATTATTTGAAACGCTTTTCTAGTTAGATTTGACAGAACTTCAGAAGACAAACAAAATGAAGACTTTATTTTTATAAGTCTTTGATACGTAGAGAATTAAAAAAATAGATTAATAAGAAATGGCAATCAGATTTTAAAATTATAACTTATAAATATTAAAATAATTTGAATCTTAAAATAAAATCCAGAAATAGCTAGGCTAAAATAAAAATTTTAAATTCATAAAAAACAATGAGCAATAATTGTCTTTTCATTTGGGAAACATAAAATAATGTAACATAAATTAGCTGAAAAAGCCTTCAACCAAAGCTTTGTAAATAATTGTAAAACGATAATTTAAAAAAGTGGAAAATTGCATTAAATACATGATATAAAAATGTGAAGTTGAAATGAAAACAACAAGCTTAACTTGAAATAGCTTAAGAGCAGAAGTTTAAGAATCAAATACCTAAGAGCAAATGTAAATAGACTGAAGTAAATTAAACAAAACTGAAAAAAAAATAAGATAATATTTTATAAAAAAAAAATGGCTAGGCAGATTAAAATGCATCAACTCGTGAAATAATACTTAATTAGAAAGTAATAAGCAAAGATTTATGCTAAATAAAAGTTTGACAGCCAATTGAGGTAAAGTAAAAAGTTGCCAGTGGAACAAAATTTGTATTGACTAGGTATATATATAAAAACAAAAGAAAATTTTAAAAATTGAAGGAATTTTAAAAAAACTTTAAGAATTAGTAAGGTACACCTGATTTTTTAACTACCTGATTATATATACATTATAATTCCCTAAAGAACATAAAAGATCAAAAAATAGGTTATTGAACTTCAAAGTCAACCATCACCAAAAAAATTTTTAAGGATCAATTTTTCATACATATTTTCAGTTTAACAAGAAAATTAATTACCATTAAAAGTAAAACAAAATAAAAGAGTAAAAAAAGATAATAAAGCAATTTTAACTATTAGTGGGTTTATATACAGTTTAAGCTTGTCAAATATAATTGAATAATATTTACGTATTGATTACAATTTTATTATAAATATAAGTTTTGATGATTTGACTTGTAAAATTAATATAAATCTATTTATATTACTTCATTAGTAAAGAGTAAACTAACACCACTTATAAAATTCATTAATTTTAAAATTAATATAAAGTTATTTATCATACATTTAAGAATTTATCAGTACTAAAATTAGTTCTTAAAAATTAAATACTAGATTTATAAAAAACATTTTTGGATGGATTGAGAAAACATTATTAATCAGAAACTATGGAAACTTTTATTAGCAAATTTTATTTTTATTTATGAGCTATAATAGAAAAAATCAATATATTTAAAATTCAAAAACAAAAATCAATTACAGTGTATTTAATAATATAAATTAAAAATTCATATATCTTTTCAAATAGGAAGTATTAAAAATTTCAAGGTTGTATTAATTATTTAAAAATGTTAATTAAAATAGTTTTAAGTATTTTAAATTCCGTTCTACTATATTTTATATTTAGAATGTTTAAGAGGCATACTTTAATAAGCATTTTCAACTGAATATCAAGCTTTTTTATAAAAGAATCAATGTAACTAGTAACATACTCTAACTTAACAGAATATTTAGGAAAAATAAGTGAAATGCTTAAAATTGCCATATTAAGTAGATACATTTATATTATATGGCTTTCATGTTGCTATAAATAAATTTAATATTTGTTATGGCATCGTTGTCTTTATAAGTAATTTTAATAACCATTTTAACACTGATATTATGCAACATTTATTTTCAGTTCAATAAGTAACTTAAAAGTACGTAAAAAATATTTTATTTTTTTATTTATAATTCTAATAAGTTTTTATGATTCTAATAAGTTTAAATAAAATGTTATTAAGATATTAGTGCTAAATAAAGAATTTATATTTAAAAGACGTTTTTCAGTTTACAATTTTAATGTTTATATTTTATTAAGTTTGATTGTACTGTAGAGTCAAAAGCAATTAAGATCTCTATGTGTAAAATGAGGAAAATTAATTTATAAGTATTTTATTTCATTCGCGCTTGAAATAGTTCCTATAGAATTATCAAAAGGATTAAGTTTATAGACAAAAGTTCTATTAATATACGTTTTTCTCTCTTACATTCTTAAAAGTATTTTTTATAAATAAAATTAATTTATTTCAAACAAGTTACTAGTTTTTCACTAATCTGAGTTTCCCATTATAAGTTAAATCGAAAATTTCAACTTAAGTTTTATCAAATTCTTTAGTTTATAAATAAGTCGCTTACTTGGTGTGAAAGTAAATGTATTAGAATTACGTATTTTCAGCAAAAAGTTACGATGATAATAATTTTGAATAAAAATATATTTCATGAAATTGTTTTTAAAAAAATGATGTAAGATAACATGGTTAAATAGTGCAATACAGATTAGGGAGTAGAAAAATAATGAGAAAATAAAAATAATTAATTAACTTATTTGCATGCTTTACGTGCTTAAACAAAAATAATACAAAAGGAAGAAAAAGGGAACAATAAATTGAATTAACAATAAATTATATTAGAGACAATTAACGTAAGAGTAAAGAAACAATCAAAATAAACTAGAAAAGTAAACTAAAAAGTAGATTTAAATAATAGGGAGGACATATACGTGTGTGTTTATATATATATATATATATATATATATATATATATATATATATATATACATATATATATATATATATAGTTTATCTAGTATCATTATATTTTAAAATTATACATTTATATAAATGTATCTTAAAAATTCAAAACTGTGTAAGAACATTGCGATACACACAACAAATTGCAAGTAAACTTACTGGTCAGTGCTTAGATCAACATACTTAGAGAGCATGATAATGGTAACTAAATGAATGAATGAAAAATGCATAAATTAACAAAGCTGTAAAATTTTATGGCAACATATATCGCTGAAGTGTAATATTTTGGATTAAGACATTTATTTTTTTACTGATTTTATGTTATTTTTAATTAGATAATATAAATCTACTTATTTTCAGAAGACCTTATGATAACATTATTAATGAAAGAAATGTTATTAAGTAAAACAAGTGGAGACAACTGCGTAGGATAGAAGTGGCATCAGAAAATTACCTGTCAAGGTCATCATGAAAGCGTACAGCTGGCACAGGAAGTCCCCGAAGACCCATTGGTGGCTGAGAGCGGACGCGAAGCTCATCGGAGTGCCCATGGCTGATATGATGAAGTCGCTGATGCTCAAGTTGAGGAGGATGGCGTTCATGGGCGTCCTCAGCTTCTTGGTCCCTCCGACCACCACGATCACAATCAGGTTGTTGACGCAGCCCACCACCATGATGAAGAAGAGGACGCAGGCTGCTATGTGGTAGCCTGTTTCTGAAAGATCTTCTTTAGAAGAGTCTTGGGTCTGCTCTACAGACGTACTTTCGTTTATCTGAACTATGTTCATTATTTGGATGCTTGGAAATAGAAGAGATTCACTATCCTATTGAAAAAAATGAACCAGCTGAAAGAAACTTGCTTATGTCTTGCATGAACATTAACGTCAGATTTAAAATCGTGTGATAAAATAAATGAATGAATTTAAATTTTGAATGATTTTCCAAAAATTACAGAATGTACTGTTTTAGAATTCATCACTCGTATTTTTATTCATTCATAAAGACTCCGATGTTGTTTAAATAATAATTAAAAAAAGATTCCGTTTATATAAGATAAAGATTGCAGAAATTTTCAGCACGTAAATATAAAATTCAATGTTTCACAGACACATGCGGAAGCTCATTTCTTAATAATTTAAGAAATGCTCAAGACATTATAATGGAATTCATTTATTTTTCATTAAAAAAGTCTTTAATTCACTTAAAATATTTAATAAATACAATTTAAATTTCAAAGAACTTGTTGCTAAATATAAATTAGATTAAAAGGAAGTTTTTCCATGTGGAAATCTAAGAATGGGAATGAATAGTTTTAAATAAATAAATGCACATAACTGATATTAAACTATGTTTTAAATACTATATTATTATTTAAATTCAGATTTGAAAAAGAATTTTTGATCGTATTATAATAGCACCGAAATTATTATAATAGAAAACTTTATCACATATTTTAACTTCTCACAATCGTATAAGCTCATCTCAGTTTTATAGTGGGTTAAAAAAGCTTATCCTATCGCATTCCTTGAATGAGAATAAAATTTTTAGTTCCTTAATGACCAATCAGCTAACGGAGATGCAACAGGTTAAACGACGTTTTTCCCTGCTCCGAGAAGCGCTTTGAAAGGGAAATTTCGGCCCAGTGGCCTGGTGCCATCTGAAGATCTGATCAACACTTCTTCAGCTTTTATCCCCGCACGTGGCTGCACCATTCCGAGAGTATATCTCAAAAGTAACTATTCGGACTCGAAACTTTAGCTGCGACTGCGCAAGATTTTCCGTCGATGCTCCGCGCGCATCGATAAACTGAGATTTTCCTCAGAAGCAGAGCACTCACTTGTATGTGCGTACATCGCGTGGATAAGAATACTCATCACTTGAATATAACACTAGAATAATAAAGCAACTTTTTTCCAACTTTTATGTTATTAATTGTAACTCAAATGTGAGTATTTAGGGAGGAGTGAAAACTTTCAAGTCAAATAAGGAACACAATTTCACTTTGTATGTATAAATTCTGCTGATTGCTATGTTTGAAATTACTCTTTCAAAGATTCTAAAATATTACAGATTTATCACTAGATTTAATATCACATTAAGGTTATAAAATTCAATAACATTTTATTTATTTAATTTTATGTCAGATACTACATATACTATTTATTTACAAGTATTTATTTAAACATTAATATTTAAATGAATAATTAAAATAATATCTTAACATAAAAATATTGCCTATACTAAGACCCTCAAAACATGGTAACAACTTTTTAAAATAGTTGAAAGATCGTTAAAATTTCTTTTGAAAAGTGATTTTTCTAATGAATTTCAATGTATATAAAAACTTATCGAAAATAACTTCCTTGGTCGTGAAGAAATTTTCCTATGTTATTCAAAAGAAAAATTTATTATCTTATAACTTAAACAAACCTCTTTTTTATTATAAATTAATTACAATTCTCTTTTTAACATTAGATATTCATTGTCGAATATCATTATCAGAAACTGATAAGAGTTGGCATTTTAAAAGAAAAAACTCAATTTGGGAATTATTCTTTTAATGATTTATGTTCATCATATTTTAAACAAATTTTTATTTTATTTTGAGCTCAAATACATCTATAAATGATTTTGAGATGGATCTACATATTTTTATTAATAAATGAAACATTGCATTTTTACGATTATTAAAATGTTCATATGTAACGGCTTATATTATATCATTGTGAGTTTTTTCGTTTAAATTTAAATCCTCAAAATTTCGGAAAATGTTGATTTTAATACATTATGAAAGAATTTTATCTTAAATAATGAAGATTTTTTCTCATCTTCTAGTTTTTATAAATTTCTTAAATTGATCCTTCTTAACAAAGACACATTTTCGGTATTTTATAAGCATTGATAACAAAAGTTAACTTATTTCTTCCTCAAATGAGTGTGCATTAATATTTTACAGTTTATATATATATATATATATATAT
>JAPDSC010015143.1:603245-619532 GCA_026290005.1 Latrodectus geometricus | reverse complement strand
ATAATTAGAAACTAATTAAAATAATACTTGTTGGAGTGTAATAAAAGGTTAAATTGCTTTTGAGGAATTGTTACATTAAAAATCTGAAAAAGTCTCCCAATTTTCAAAATTTTAGAAATAAATGTTCAAAATTAAAATCAAAAATAATTTGATATTTTTAATAAAAATTAATTTTTTATTTTTCATTAAATTTTTATTTAAAATTTTGATTAAATAATGACTGGAAATCCTAAAAATCTTTATAATTTAATTTTAGAAATTTTTTGGAATTTCTGGGTGATATTTCTTTTTAAATCTAATTTGTTTTATCTTTTTATCCTACAGTTTCTACTCATCCTTTCAGAAATTTCTAAACTGACAAAATATAACAAATGAGACAAAATGTAAATTTCAATAATTTATAAATCCCAAGCTTTTGACTCTAATTCTGATACAAAAATTTGTTTTCATTATTTTTTAATGAATTTTGTTCAACTAAATTACATGAATTAAACCAGTAAAAAACAAACATTAATTATTTTCACATAGGAAATATGCAGTCCTTTTAAATCTCATCTTTGGTTATGGAATTATTAAAATAGCCTCTGCCCTTCTTCTAATGTACATCATTTATTGTAATTTTTATCAATCTATTTGATTTTAAGTTGTATTTCTCAATCAATTGCTTCACCATCTCGAATTAAAAATTCTAATACCAAATATATACAATGAGAAATGAAAATAATTTATAATCAAAAATCTTTATATAATTGCTGATTAAAATTATAAGACACAAACAATGATAAAACATTAAAAACATGTAAAAATTTGTTTCGTTAATCAAGATGGCAGTTTAATCATAGTACGCTTCTTTAATTTTACTTTTGTTCAAAATTGTAACTAACTAAAAATTATAGTATTCATAAACTTTTCAAAAATATTGCTTAATGGTTCATTTCAATACTCATATTCTCTTCAGTTTTGAATGCTTACTTTTCAAATTAATTTAAATTATTTTCTTTTAAACCACTTATGTTTGCAATGTCTATTTTGATTTGCTTAAGTAAAGCTATTCCTCTTCATTTTTAATAATCTCTGTTGTTAAAAAACATTTTTTAAACCGAAAACAATTTTATCTATCATTAATTACTTCGATCATAAAATACTTATATTTAACGAATAAAATTCATTATTTTAACTTTTTTTAAACAAATACTTTTTTAAAAAATTAAATATTCTATTATTTTGTATTTTAGAAGGATTCCTAAATGGTGAAATATAATTTCAATATTATTTTTAAATATATTGCTATTAGTTTAATAAATCAAAAATTTCAGCAATATTTACACTAAATACAATGCATTCAATTTCTGGTAACAATATTTCATTGTTTTCAGTATAGTTTTATTACATTGATAGGATACATTGAAGCCCATAGAAATTATTTTAACACTAAAATAAAATTAAATTAAATAATATATAATGTTTCCTTACTACTTCAAAAAAACATTATTATTGACTAATTTATTAAATATTGATTAAAATGAGTTAGAAAGGAAGTTAAATTATAATGAAACAAACTTAAAACAGTTAATAGAAGAACTTTTGATTTTTTTATTTATTATTATAATTTTAATGCATTTCAATATGTTCTTAACGAATGATATTGTGTACAGATAATTTGCTAATTAAAATAAAACATTTAACTTTTAATTATTATTTTATTTTACCGGTATTTTGGATACAAATTTGAGGAGAGAAAATTATTTATATAATTATTTAAATAAATGCATCATAAAAAAAACTATAAATTTTCTGCTCTAGTGAACAACTCATTAACTTTTGACTTTTGCTCCGAACTTTAAGTTAAAAATTTCTACATTTCTTCTAAGCTCTTTTAGCCTAAAGCTCTACATTTTTCATTATATTTCTCCCAAAACAAACAAACATTAATTGAAAACTTCAACAATTACCAAGACAAAAATTTGAAGAAAAATTTTTAAAAGTTTTATCTTTAAAAATTTTCTAAAGCTTATAGGTACATTTTCTTAATATTTTAAGTTTATTCAGTGTTGCTTAAATTGCTCTTCTTGCTCGTTATTAGTTGCAACAACTCTCCTTTTTTTTTTTACTTTTAACAGCTTCTGCTCCAATTTTGAACAAAACACTGGAGCAAAACATTTGAAAGAAAACTGTCTTACAGTACTCTTGTCTATTTTACTTTGTTTTATTCAGTCTCTGAATTTTACCTCGAGATTATTATAAATATTTCGTTAACTTTAATTTTGCAAGATGTAATAACTAAATAAGTTAATTCATTGTATTAGCTTTTTATGTAATTTAACTTAACATTAGCACGTCATTTGTACAAAACATAACAAATATTCATCAAATAAGTTTCCTCTTAGCTTGCTGCATTTTTGAACATTTCGTATCGATGTACTTGTGACAACAACGTTTTGCTAGAAAAACATAAACGCAAATATCGTTGCTATGTATAACTTATTAATATATATAATTAAGACTAAACTAAAAAATAGCAAGTTTTAGTAATGTTTTAGTAATAGAATGTAAAATAAGTTTAGAATTGTCAGAGAAAACAGTAATTTAGATTGGAAAACGTTTACTTTTCCATTTAAATTACTGTTTATAAACTTCCTCATAGATGGCTTTTATACACTGATTTTCTGTTGATTTCTTTAAAACTTTATAAAATAATATGGAAATTAAATAGTTTTTGATTTAATGATTGGTTGTGATTGAAATTTTCATCATCTGTTGAAACTGTATGTTAGTGAGCAGTCATTTTAGTTAGAGTTTAGAAATACGATTTTTAAGAAACTACGTTAAACTATTCTACAAACTAAAATGCAATTTTTCTAAAAAAAAAAAAAAAAACAAAGAAACTTATTAGAAACTATACATTTAGAAAATATTTTGAACTTGGTATAACTTTCTTATCTTTAGAAAGAGAAATATTTATCATTAAAATTTAAATATACAATAACATTTCAAAATTTAAAATATATAAAATACAGCAACTCAAGTTACAGCTTATCATAAATTTTTAGTCAAATATTCATTTAAATTTTAAAATGTCTAAAATATTCTATTTCACTATTTGAGAATATTAACGTTATTAAAATTCTTTCATTTTAAATCCAAAACCAGTAACATAATATTATAATTTGAATTCAAAATTCATTTGTAAGGTTTAAAAATTGTTTTACATTGAAAAATGAATTTTTTTATTTAATCTTTTCACTGTACTTTTATGGTAAAATAAGGTTGCAAAGTAACAGTGTTCCTTAAATTTTATACTACTTTCTTAAGAATTTATTTATAAAAAACTTGTTTCCTTGAAGAAAAATGTCACTAGGAATCATTATTGAGCTTACTTTATATTGAATGAAGGACATATGCTAACTTATGTGGAATAATGGAAACTCAAAAGAATTTTTAAACTGAATAAATTTTTAATAAAATAAATTACCACTTTTTTTTAAAAGCATTTTGTAAAAAATTAGTTCTTCATAATTTGTACCATTTTTGAAAGAAAAATAAATTTAAAAAAACGTATAATATAAGATGTAGTTTTCTTTTTATTTTATTTTATGAATACGAAGAAGTAATGAAAACTCATAACGTCTATGATAATGATAACCAATATATCATAAGCATTATAAAAAGCATGTACATACATATATATATAAAGCTCTGTTACACTCATTATCTAAATACAAAATTGCAAATTTTAATTAGACTAAATATTACTATATTTCCATACATGTTCCGAATAAACTTTGAAGCATATATTATAAAAATAAGCTATAAATAAGCGAAAAGTAATACAAACTTTTTTTTTAAATTTTTGTACTAAAAAATTAAGAAAAACTTTAAAAAATTGAATGCATATTATATTTCAAAAAATTCCTTCGTAAAAATCTTTATATTGTTTCAATAACTGCTGCTTGCAATATTTTTGTTCGTTGATGGTATTCGTTAAAGCTGAGAAATTCATAATGAAAAATTGTAAATGATTTCTCAACTTAACGAATTCACAAACAAAAAAACCTGGAAAACAATTTTGAAAAAACTTTATAAGAAATCTAAATCAATTTTACGATTTTTATCATGAAATAAAAGAGTGTGCCTCTTTTCAAAGTGACAGAAAAGGAAAGGTAATTATTTCTTATAAATAATTATGAAGCTGTTTATTAATAAAGTTCAAATATGATTTTATATAGACTAATGAACAGAATGTAGTTAAATTACTCAAGATATGCAAATAAATATCAGAAATTAATCATTAAGAAATTAACCTATCTGAATGTTAACCAAATAAATACCAAATCATCATGTTGACTAAATAAACTAAATAAAGTAATGTGCACATCACTAATTATTAAATACTATGAGTGGCTCTACAATTACATGTAAAGATTCCATTATACATTTAAACGTGATACAAATTTAACGAACTGTAAAACAGCAATGCGCATCTGAGTTAGACAATTTTGAGTCTAGTGAAGTGCAAAAACAGCGGTGACACAACCCTGGCACACTTACATTACTGTCGTACGAATAAAGCGCTTAACAGGCTTGGCAAGCTAGTTTATTTCACTGTCGAATAAGAATGAGATATCACCAATCAGATGTGTTTGAAATGTTCTTCATTTTTTATTAAAAAAAATCAGTACAAATATATAATTCGAGATTTTGTTTTCGTCAATTTTTGAGCTCCTGTATTTCTCTGTTAAACGAAGGAAATATTAAATTTTCTTATAAAATTACTTCTGATTATTCCAATTTTTCGTTCATGTTGCAATATGTTTTTTCAAAATCCTCATTTTTATTTGGCTGACTATTTCAATACCACTCTCTATACATTTTTTATGAATTTAATTTATACATCAATCAAATCCAAACATTTTCTAAAAGAAAAGCACTCGCATGCACTTATTTCCTCCTACAACTTCTTCAGTTTCATGAATAGGTTTCTAATAGTCCATGAAATTAGGAATTGAAATTAAGTGTAAGCAATGGAGAATCATTACACGCATATTAATGTATAAGAGAGCATCGCAATAACTACATTAATAATAACTGTTAATAAAGACTATATTAATAATTAATATTAAGACATAGTTGTAAATAAAGGGTGAACTTCCACAATAACCACTTAATATTTCCACAACACATATTGTTCAATAAATGATACAATCATTATGCACGCGGGAACGTGATACTCACTGTATTATACACTCATCCAAACACAATTTCGGCCGCAATATCGAAATACTTAATAATGATTGTCTGTCTTTGTTTGGAGAAGCCTTTCCGTATTAAATCCATCCTTGATATGACAGCTTATTGGGTTTATTTTAGGACTTCAATCACGCTAATTTATTCTGAAGCAATCTGAATAAGATTCATAAAAAAATTTTTCTAAATTTAAAAATTATTCTAAGTGATTTCTGTTAACTTAATATTTTTCTTAAAATTTAATTAATTATTGAATGAGCTTGTACTAATGCTCAATTCATTTACAAATCTTAATTTTGTGTCTGAATTAGATTCAAAGAATTTTCTGAGTTGAAATGATATCTGTTAACTCACTTATATTTTCTCTAAAAAATTAATTCATTATTAAATAAGCTTGTGTTAATGCTATGTTTCTTAATACGCAATAATTTTATGCTTTTCAACAAAAAAAATTAAGTTACATATTTTTTATATTTTAAACAAATTCCCAAGGACAATTTATTTATTTTCTTGAATATCACAAAGACAATTTTATTCTAAATTGTTATTATGAAATAAGTTTTTGTTAATTTGCTAAAATAATTAAATAGTTATATCCGATGTTATTAAATATTTATGCTTCTTAAAATTCTAACACTTTTGGAAGTGTAAATTAATTTTACTGAGAAAAAGGTAATTAACTGAGATTAAAAATGTGGGATGTTCGTTGGTTAAGTGTTTGTATAACTTTTCCGCAGAGACACTAAATTCGTTTGTAGCCTGAAGCAACTTTTAATTTAAAGTTTCGAGAGATTTCGTCGCTCGAATTCTAAAGTGGTATTGATAGTTCCTCCCACTCGAATAAGATCCGGTTAAATAGCATTGATTGCAATCAAGTGAAACTCTGGTTTAGTTTCACGTGCACTTAACATGCATTTTGCTCTCCTAATTTCGACGGATACGTTGAAGAAATACAATTAGTAAAGCTTGTATAGCAAGTAATTCCTCTGTAAGAGCTCCTTCAAATTCCTCTTTGTAAAATGATAAGGTGATGAAATAGCTATTGTAATCAATTAATAAACTGTTCATTAAAAACTCATCATTCAAAATCAGTCAAATATTTTAATTAAACTATTTCCAATATTCAAATAATTTCTTTATTTCGTCAGGAAAATGAACAATTTTATAAAATATATATTTATGAAATAAATAATGGAAAAATTTATTTTTCATTTAACATCTATCTATATGAAATATTAATGATCAGTTATTTCGAAGTAATTTTGTAAATCTGGATAAAAAATATTCCTAATACCTTATGTTCCTTTAAAATTATACTTTATTTTCATGTAGTTTCACATAGAATATTAATAAAATATTCTATAAATAACTTCCATTTGAATACATTTTTACATGCCGGTTGATTGTTGAAATTAAATTTATTCAAGAAATCATCCTTTACTTCATCATGGAATATAAAAATTCTTATCTAAAATTCTAAAAAGAATTTTAGATAAGAATTTTTAATGTGGTAGCTTTGAAACAAATTAAAGCTTTGTATTTATTAGCTTATTAAATATACTTATGATTTTTCATTTCTATTAAAAATTACATTTTTCGCTAAGATTAAAATGGTTATAGTACAGTATAAAATCTAACAATGAATTTATCAATTTTATGAATAGAAATCATAAAATAGTCAGAAATCCGATTTCTTTGATATTAAATAAAGCTTTTTTTCTTCATTAACATTTTTAGAAAACTTTTAAAAAATGTATGAGTGCTAAATTATGTTTTTAAATGAAATGAAATGTGATATAAAGAAGTGAAAAAATTATGATTTTTAAGTGCATCTTAGTAGCATCTTCAGAAAAATTACCATAATAAACTCACATTTATTATTGAAAATCAGTGTGACTTAATGATATAAATGAATATCTTTACATGATGTACAAACATAAATACCTGCTTTTATTTTATAATCAAACTGTGGTCGTTAGAAATCATTATTTCCAGAATTCTGTATTAGTATTGAACCTAATAATAATCCTTACAAATATGGAACCATAGAGAACAACACTACGTAATGTTTTCAAATGTTTCAGTGGTTGGTAAAAATTGTAAACAAATAATTTGTATTTGAAACACGTTGATTATGAAACTTTTTTACATGCAAAATATATATATATCTCCTAGAATATGGACAAACCAAAATTAACTTCTTAAATTATGTTGGTAAAATTCTATCCAAAACCCATTGGCAAATTTATCATTAATTTAAAATTGCATTCATCATTCTTACTCTTTCGTTATGGTTTGAGAGTCATTATTTAATTTGATATGTATTAAGAGATAGATAACAAAAGAACATTAAAAAAAACTTTAGATCCTAAAGCAAAGGGGCTTATTATATATCATAGCACTCTTCAACTTTTAAGGACGCAACAGATTTTTGTGAAGCATATTAATTTGTACTTTATTCATGAAGATATATGGAATGGTAAATATAACAATATGTTGTTTGTCCAATTACCTTAATTGTCAAGAAACTAATTCTTCAATCAATAGGTTCTTTTGAGATCAAATTTTGGTTTTCTCATTTTATACAGACTACTGACACTCTTTTAGTAAGTTTTGTGTCACGTTGGGTAAGCCTACAATAAGAAAGTGGGAAAGGTGTATTAAAATCACTAATTCAGAATACAATCATGTAAGAGCCTTCGTTTGTCAGATCAGTTCTTTTTCAAATAGCTCTTCTATTTTTTACATGTTCTGAACTAATAATATATTTTTATATTAAGAAACTAAACTAATTTCAATGGCACAACAGCCCATATGGAAGCCAGGCCCTACATTACACCAACCTAATTTTCATGATTAAGACCCTTGAGATAAGAAGGATATGTTCCGACTAGGTGATCAGCCTAATACGAAACTCCCTTAATATTTAGTTTTAGTTGCATGCTTAGTACTCAATTTATTCGATCCATTGAAAAGAAGAAAGGCTGAGTCCATCCCGAGGATTGAACCACGAAGTTCCAAAATGTGAAGCACTACAGCTGCGACACCGGGCTTCGATCAGATCAAGAGGTAATAATATAATTTTTCTGTATGGGGCAAGAAAAAGAAAGTCATTTCTTCTTTCTGCAATAAAGTGATAAATAATGCAATAAATGAGCTTCCAAAATTCAAGTTCCTTCTTCCTAAGAAAAGTTACATCATTTAAAGCTGGCTGTGAAAATAGCCTATAATCATTTAACAAATTAATAAATACAAAAAAAGATTTTTATTACTATTAAGTACACTATTTATTTATTTTTTTACATTTTGATTACTTTTGAAGTTCTAAAATCATTAAGCAGGATTTATTTATTACATTACATTAATCTGAACGTTAAACAGGTTTTTTTTTTTTTTTTTTTTTTTTCATTTGATAATTTTTGAAGCTTTACGTCGATGGGCAGGATTTATTTATTACTTTATATCAATATGGACGTCGTTTTCATGAACTTTGCCCATAAATCAAACTTTCGTATTTTTTTTAATTATTAATAAATTTCTTGTATTTTTAATGTTAAAAAACATGAATGGTTATAATATTAACTATAGAAAACAATAAAAATAAATTTACCATAGGTTAATCATAAACGCGAGAAACGTTTCTTAAGCGTTTGTATATATAAACATTTAACAAACTTGAAAATAAACTATTTGCCATTGTGGTCAAAATTAAATCCATATTTTGTAATTCATTGAATTACCACTTTTATTTTTTAAACTGGTCATAAATAGTGCAATGTGGGAGAAAGGGTGTTTTAATTTATGTATATACACTCAATCATATTTTTGCGTGGTAGTTAGGGACTATATTAAAGAAAGTGTGTAAAAAATCACACAAAATTTCCAGAACACAACTAAAAATATTTAAAAAATAGTTTTCCCAACTCAGTTAAAAATATTTTTTATGCAGTGAATAGACACCGCATAAAAAATGTTATGTAGAAACAACTCAAAACTTATGAATTGCTTAATAACTGTGAACTGTTTTTTCAATCTAAATCAAGACACGTGACCAGTACATTCAGAATAAGGATATTACAGTGTGAGAAAGCAGAAAAGAGAATATAACGAAAATAATATAAGTATTTTAATTGAAATATTAAAGCATGGTGCTAAGAAAAATTGTATAGAATAGTGTTAAACTAATAACTCTTCAAAGCATTGACTATATAAACGTAGTTGGTCCTGGAATAATAATACATATGTACTGTAATTAACTAAAGCAATACTTAATTAGTAATATGATGAAATACATATGAAAAAATTCAAAAAATATAACATTACTTCCAATGAGATTCAATCCGCAAGATCTTCAACATACGTATCATATGAGGCATAATTCCCTTCAAAATATTAAAGTATAGAGGCTTTCCATAAATGCTTAAATCATACTTGCAGTATTTTATAAAAATTAAGTTGTACAAATTAAATAAAGTTAATCGACGTGTTTTAAACCAGATTCCTTCCGTTTAAAATTTAATGCCAACTCAAACACACCACTAACCATTCCCTATATTTGACTTGTCAATTTGTCAACATTTAAATCTCATATAATGCTCAAAACATAAATGGAATAATCCTTTAAGTCTTCTCAACGATTTGTTTAACTTGTCGTGGAATTCAGAAATGATCACATTATTATAATAAATTATAAACTCATCCAAATTAGATTATGAAGCTTTAATTTAGAGCTCAACTCATAAATCTGATTTAATATAAATTGAGTCTGTGTTTATCCTTGATACTTTAGAAAATTCTTTGTACAATGTCTACATTATCATAAAATGAATTACTATTAACGCTTCCCATAATAAATTAGTCCTAGAATCTTTTCAAATTAGTTTTATGCTTATCCTATTTCTTTTATCATAACCCTATCAATAGCAATTTTTGCACAACTTAATTTTCTTGTCATTTCTTTATTTGCTCTAAAAGAGTGTTCTATATTTAAATTAGTATAAGCAAAGGTTTTAAGCCAATGAACATCTGAAAATATTTTTCTCCAATAAACTATTTTCTATTTTGTCAATAATTTATTTAGAACATCTAAAAAGATGCTAAACTTGAAATTTGAAATGATTATTGTTTATTTTTCCCCTCATTACAAAGTTTATAAAATAGCTTACAGATAGATGAATGAAATAATCATAATGAAAATTATTATAAGTAAAGCTTAAAATTTTTTGAATTAAACGCAAATACAAAAGATAAATCAAATTAACATATAATGCATTTAATTGTAGTAAAACATAATACCTAATACGAAAATTTTACTATTTCTTGCTAAACCCGTCATTAAATTATTTTCATTATAAAATTATAGTCATTCAGAAGAAAAAAAATAATTTACATTCATTCACAAAATTTAAATATGAACCAAAAACTATATCCCACAAACTGATGTTAACCATTATACATTTATTTATAATTGAAATGAAAATCGTATGGGTATTTAATAAAATTTTATTTGGTATTAACAATTCCGGAATTTATGAAAATTTTAGTTTGCGAAGCTTTAGAAGAGAAGCACAAAATAAACCAAACATATTAAATTAAATTTATTAACATCGAGGACAGTTTGGCGTGTGCGAATGGCATACAAATCAGATGATTGGCAGTTGGCATACAGATTTCGGTTTGCATAGTTTTTATAAACATACAATTATCATTACTTAATTGTTGTAGAAACCTTGTTGCCACAAAATATAATATAATCTAAAATTTAATACAAAGTTAATGGAGAATGTACGCTAGACTTGATGCTTTCTGGTTCACCATAGTGAGTTTCACGAACGTTAAAGCTACCTAGCATAAATTGCTGATTGCTAACGATCAGGAGAACAAAACTTTCACGTCCACTTCTCTAACTTTGAGTTGCAATACGATTAATTTCAAACCTGAACTTTTTATCTTGTTTAATATTAAAATGTTTCGGATTCCTTATCGAAGATTATATTGAGAGTTCTGTTTTGTTTTTCAGAATGTATTTATGTTGAGGGTTAGTCTAGAGATTTTCGGTTATTGAAAGTTCTTTGGATATATTCTCTGTAAAACAGAGCTTAAGTCTATTTGACTGATAAATTTATAAAAGTCAATCTTTATTTTTTTATTCTTATAGTAAAAAATTTTTCAGTCAGTTTTATGTATGTATAAGGACCATAAAAAGAAACTCCGGTGACCATTGTCAGTTCTCACAAACACGTGAGTACATGTCTGCAAGACTTTAAGCACGAAGATATTTCGATGTTCATGCCGTGAAGCTGGAGTAGGACGTAGAGTAGCCATGAAATCACGAATTCTTTTAAGAAAAAGTTCCTCGATTCATTTTAGAAATAGAAGATCGGAAATTATCACCAGGTAATCTGAGAGTTGTACAGTAGAGCATCTCTGCACTTGAAAATGTGATCTTCTTTAACGGTCGTTCTCAAACAGAGAAGAATAAGCTGCAGAACTTCGACACTTTTTTCAGTTGCATAAGATCTGATAGATGTTTTTAAATGCCTGTGTGTTCGATTGAGTGTTCGATCATGGTACTGGTTTGTAGATGATAAGCTGTTATGCGAGTTTCTTGCATACTGAGCATTTGGATAAAGAAAACAAGAGTGCAGCTTCAAATTGTGCTTCTCTATCAGTAGTCACAATCTAAAGAACTCCAAAGCGTTAAACCCAGCAGTGCATGAAGTCGGATGTCACAGTCTTCATTCAAGGAAGCAAATTTTTGTTTAATTCTTAACCAAGTTATAATAAATCTTTGTTTAATTAGACAACTTGTTGCCTGGATGCGATAAATTATGAAATTTGGAAAAAACTGTTTGTCTGCAAGCTTGAGAGAAGAACGGGCGCGCGACCTTAGTAAAAGTATCACAACATTTTATTACGACCTTAGTAAAAGTATCACAACATTTCAAATTTAGTTTTATAAAATGTAATATTTTTAAAAACTAAATTTGTATCATTTGAAAACTTTGTTGTGCTCTGGATCAGACAGTTGAGAAGCTGCAAGCTCAGAATGTTAAGAATTATTATTCACGTTGAGAGTAATTACTTCAACGTGAGAAAGGGTATCAGTGAAAATGTTTAGTGCAACTGACAGTGAAATAAAATGTTTTCTTTATATAAAATGGTCATTTAAAAAGTTTCTGAATATACACATAATGACTCTTATTTAATTTACAAATAAAAGAAGAGAGAAAATATTTTCCTTCAATCCATTTTAAAAACATATTTGTGTATATTGATTTACTAAGTTTTATTTTGCCTCAAAGTTATAAGTTTTTGACTTCAAAGAGGAACCTATTCAAGAACAAATTAAAAGAACCAATTATCCTAAATATTAAATTTGTAACATTTTTGTCTTCCATTGAAATCACTTAGGTCATGCAAACATTATTGATAAAACATCAATTTAAAATTTTCATCTTTCGTTTGCTGGCATATTTAATACTTAAGTTACATTACATAATTTACAAACAATGACACATTAAAGAGTATTTAATAAATGTGTATCTGCAAACCTCAATTATTGTTTTATTCAATTTATTTCAGATAAATTAGAGATCAAATATGAATAAATTAATGTTCATGATCAAAACATTTTTATAATTTAAATTTCTTATTAAGCACATAGAGTTTTAATTCACTATTTTACTTTTTTAGAATTATTAACAAGAAATACATTTATGATAAGGATCAATAAAAGTGAATATTTGTGAAAGTTTTCTAATATTTCTGTCATATCCACTCAAATTAATCCAGCATTAGCATATTTGTTTACTTTAATTTTTACAATAATGAGTTACAAAGTCTTAGTTTCTGTGTGAATTCTACGTTCATTATATTTTCAGATACATTATTTATTAGCTTAATTGTACAGTGTATTCCATTTTTTAAATGGAAAGTATTCTGCGGATATTTAACTATGTAAATGAAAATTACTGAAAGTTACCTTGGTAGAAAATTGCAATATAGGTTAATTTTTATTACACTTAATTTTAATATATTAAGCAAGAAATTTCCCCTATATATGAATATTTAGAAGATTATCTGCTCAAACATTCGAATCAAAATTTAAGACCTAGTTGTTTGAAAGTTGCACTGGAAATAAATATGATTTAAAACAGCTCAGAAGCTCACGGTTATGACTAATGTGAGGGAATTTTGAAATTTTTTCTGAGATTAATCTTAGATTAGTTAGAATCAAGAAAACTCTTCTGTATATGAGGCCTTAGCAGGCTATCCGTTGGAAAAATCGAACCTAAAATTTCAAACGTGGTTGTTTGAAGGTGTGCATTCTCTGAAGTAATCATATATTCTGCATAAGTCCACATTTTGTAAGTGTTTGCCAACAGACGCGTTTTGCTTTTCCATCTAATTGTGTTTGATGCTTACTTTTCAATCAAATTCATTTTTTTTCTTTGAATTTCTACTTTAATAAGTACAATTTACCTAGAACGAAAAAATTGGCTTTTGTTTCTTATATTTATTTTGTTTTTTGAATATTTTGATACTATTTGTTGGAATTTAAAGCACTTTTGTACGACATAATATTAGAAAATATGCAATAAAATTATGAACATAATAATTCAAAATATATAACTAACCAAGGTGAGAAAAATATTTCCAGATTTAACGCAGTAAAAATTACTTCATAATCAAGACACTGTTTTTATTAAAGTGTTTGAATGTTTCAATTTAATTACAATGAATGATTTATAATTTCAATTAGTATCTGCTCTAAGAATATAATTCAGAAGACACCACATTGTAGTCTTTATATTATTTATATTAAAATTTAATTACTGTTATCAAATTTCTCATACTATTTACTCAGAGCTCTACTTTAAAATGTAAGTCTAAATTAAATTTTAAAGTTCGAAAAATAACTAGTGCTTAAAGTCCCAGTTTTTGTTGTGAAAAGTAAAAAGCACAATTTTTTTAGCTAAAAAAAAGCATGATTTCTTTTCCACCGGGAAGGTTACAAAAGAGAAAATATTTCTTTCTTTTGAATAAGCATTAACAGTTATATTTCAATGTAATGCATTTATGATACAATAAAATGTATTGTTCATATATATTTTAATATTAAAACATTTATGTGTGCGAAAGTGAGCAATATATTAAGTCATTAACAACTATGTTTATACCAAAATACATTCGATTGAATCTCGAATTCCTTTTTCATATTATAAAAACATATAAATATTAAAGATCTCATGATTACATGAAACAATATTAAAGATACTCATGATTTGAAAACATGTGTATTTAAGACATGATTATTAATTAAACAAAATAATAGTATAATATTTATTTTAATAATATAAAAATTTTATAACTTTGTTCCTTAATAATATTTTAATTTGTTTAAATCTTTTATTCGAAGCACATTTCGATAAAATAACTCAAAATAATATCTAAAGTCTCTTAAACTAACTCTATTGATATCGAAAACTGAAGTTATATCTGTCATAGGTGCATCAAACTTTATGAGCTTCCATCAACGAGCTGTGCCACTACATAAGTATTCTTCTAATTAGATACTCATTCGATGGAGTTTATTTGTGGACAGAAATAATGAAATAGAACTTATCTATTGTAAAATATTTCTAAAAGTTTTCAGTCCATGAAAGCAATATTAAAATATCCATATAAATATTTCCTGCAATATTTTTCAGTTTCCCTCTTTAAATTTAATTCATTTAGAATTAATTTTTCAAAAGATATTCTAAAGATAACGAATTAAAAAATTATCTATTATATGATTTTTAAGTTAAAAAAATGAATCATATAAAAACACAGCTTGGCATTTTGTTTCTACTAGTAAATTTATAGATATCCGAATGAAATTACTTAATGTATGAATAATTAAATAATAAGCAATTTTGATGGATATATTTGTTCTGAAGTAAAACGTATTTTAAATTGGGTTACAAATTCATTTTAATCATTGAATTAAACTTATGAATTTTGAAATTAAGTTAATCCTTATTATTCTGTGGAAATGTATTTGAAAATGAAATATTTTATTAATTTCAAAAAACTAGGATTAAATATAATACTTAAAATTACTTCTTAAAAATACAAATAATTCGATAATAATATAATATACAACTTTATAACTTGGTACTTCTTATAAAAAAATTTAATTAAAATCTCTAATTAAAAACCGCTATGAATTATTTTATGCTATAAAGTAACCAATAGGGTGTAGCCATTTTTGCTTTGCTATTAAATGAAGTAAAAGTGTGTATGCAAAGAAGCATATCACGTAGTTTAAAAACCTTTTGGTTGAGAGTAGGAATACCATTTGTCATAAAAGCAGGTCAATCGCACTTTCATTAACCGTAATTCATACAGTATCAAAGACAAATGATAAATGTCCGTGCGTCTCTTTTGGTGTTTATTTTCTGGATTCAACTTAAAATTATAAGGAGTGGCAAATGTATCCAATGCTTGCAGATAAAGCTCTGAATAAATACAGTGCAAGGAATTAGTTTCAAGTGTTCAAGATAGGGACAATCAGGCTAATGAAGCAGACTCGCATCAAACACTTACGGACTTTTTTTGTGCTTAAACCATCCAAATTTTGAAGCAGGGGGGGGATTTGTTGGTAGAACATGCTAGAGATCGATGAAGATTACTTCATCGACAAGTTTCCATTGTGGTTTACTTCCTTTATTTATTTAATATAAAATGAACTAATCAACACTTTTGATAACACTTGTTGATTAATTTTCTTTGTATAATACGTTCAATTAAAAGGTAAAAGATAAAAAAAAAAAGTCTACGGTATTTAATGCGAAACACATTTAATCAGTAGCATCATGTGTTCAGTTTCAAGTGACACAATATCAACGTATATAAATGGAACAAACAAAATAATTTTAGTTTTTCAAACATTCTTATATTTTGTAAATCATTTAGATATGAAGACACGTGGGGACATAATTTATTTCTTGTCTCTCTTAATTTATAAAATATTCTTGATAATTTGTTATAACTATA
>JAPDSC010015143.1:554630-598245 GCA_026290005.1 Latrodectus geometricus | reverse complement strand
TATATATATATATATGCTTACAAATAAAATAATAAGTTTATTTATATCCTTAACAAAATTAAACTATTTTTAATTATATACAGAATCATCATATTTTTTTTTAATTTCTAATGGCGGGCACCTTTGAGCAAGTAAGTAGTAATATCAGCCCATTTGCTGCGAGAAGGGCAGAAACTGCTACTCATTTTATCATTACACGGCGGGCACCTGTGAACCAAGTCACGGAGGTACGAGTAGCATCGCCCACGCCACACTACCAAAACCCGTTTATAGAGAGGGCCACATCCATCCGTCCTCTGAGGAAAGGACAAGAAGCAAAGAGAGAGTGAGAAAGAATATCCATGCCCGAACTGGGATTCGAACCCAGGTCCTCCCCATCGTTAGTCAGTAGAATCATCATATAGCTCACCCGAAAACTGTTTTAAGTAATCTACATCTATTTTTTACACTAACTTTATTCATTAGAATATTTTAAAATAAAAGACAAAATATCTATAGTTTACCACATATTTTCTATCTTAAAAATATATAGAAAAGCATTTATCCGCAGTGTTTTAATTTTTATTTTTTGATGTCTCGCATTCACATCGCATTAAAATTAATTTGACACCCCAATGAAAATACAATATCAAGTTTCTGCTTTTATTGCAAAAAATGCTGATGGTAAAGAAGGAACATTTCATTTTAATTCTTTCGAAAAAAGAATCCTGAATTACTAAATAAACGTAATTAAAGACCAAATTATATGTGAAAACTGTCTTTAATAAAAAGGAAACTTTTAATTTCTTGTAGACACGATGCAAGAATAAAAAAAAATGCTTAATTCGCAATTACAATACTAGCATATAACATTTGGTTTGTAGGTACAGCATTTGATAATAAGTACTTCTTTACTTTTAAGCAATTGCTCGTAAAAACAAAATTTTTGAAACAAAACTGCTGCAGTAAACATAGAAGCTCGTTAATTCCCTTGAGAGCTTTACTTGAAAAGAAAATAGGTCAACAAACGTAAAGCATCACATGGTGGAATAATGCATTCTGTATAATTAGCGGAAATAAAATAAAGACTCTATGCCACCGTCGGTGGTCTTTACGCACTATTTAAGCTTTGCCATTAACGAAAAAATGTTTCGTCTTTTGTTTAAGGACGAGTCATTATATTGGAGGAGAAACAGATGTTTGGGTATTCAGTGTTTCACAGCCGTCTACTTTTATATTTTTTATAAAAGTGATTTAAATTACCAATTTTTGGTAACTAATTAATGATTAGACTTCTGTACGTCAATTAATTAAATTTTTAAATTGATTTTTTAAACCAATATATCCATATACATGCAAAACGTATATATTTCCTTAAATTATTTTTATGAAACAATTTACTGAAACTTACAATTCCTAATTTTTTTTTTCCAGTTTAAGGATATTTTTTCTAAAAAGCATCACTTCTAACTTAACATAATTAAAAACACTTCTCATATATATATATATATATATATTAAATAGATGTAGATATTTACAATTATTTGGATATTTCAGATATTTATCCTATTAATTTTATCATTTATTCTTTCGAATGCAGATAAAGGTGTAACAATGTAATTAAAAGAGCAGTATATAATATTTAAATATGTGAGAAGGGGAAATTTTGGAACAAATTATTTACTTGAAATTATTTATAAATAAATTACCTGAGAAGAAAAAAAGATAATCAAACATCTCGCACTAAGTCATACAAAATTTTAGATAATTCGTATCAGCTTAACAAAAAAATAATTCAACTATCTCGAAAAAGGATTTTTACGAAAATCAACAAAAATTTGCAGTGTGTGTCCTTCTTTTTAATTTTATAATTAATTGTATTTTTTCTTGATTCTTACATATTTTATTCAAAGAATTTAGCAACACGTTTCAAACAAATTTTTTCATAAGTTTCCAAGAAATATATATTTTATGAAAAGTGGAAAGATATAAATCATTGATATTTGGTTTTCAAAGTTAATTTAAGCAAAATTATTTTCGCTTATTCCACTGCAAAGAAAAACATAGTTCATAAGTGCTTAACAAAAATAAATTTTTTAATTATTTCCTAATGATGAGCAGAAAATTTATATTTAGACTAAATAAATTGAATTAACCAATATTGAACCGAAAGTGTGATACTTCCTTAAAAAAAAAGGTACTTTAATTAGACTTTAAGAGCGAAAACTGATAAATAAATCTATATAAATAAAAATACAAAAAAAAATGTTTTTTTAATCTTTTGTATTTCAAGAGTTTTATGAAGAGTCCTGAAAATCAAAATTGATCTGAAGATTATATACCTACTACTAAAAAAACGAAGTATTGAATTACTTTGCAAAGCAGCGTAATAGAATTGCAAAGTTTCAAAAACAAACTGCTGAATTACTTTGCTAATTTTATTACGCTGTTATTCTTTATTGATAAAAGTTGTTCCCATTTTTTATTTTAATGTAAACTGTACAAAAATTAACCTTTATAATTAAGAAAAGGAGTTTATATTAAAAACATAAACTCATCAGGTTTTTTGTAAAAAAATTATTATAAACCCTTTTAAATTTTTCTGTATACAAAAGTGAATACCCTTTCATGTAAATAAATAAATTGATAATTATCTATTAATCCTTAAATTTATTTAAGTTTAGTTTGAAAATTGGTTATACTAGGTGTAAATTTTAATGTGTTTAGCTATCATGTTTGGTAATAACTAAAGTTTTTGGAATTCATTTGACATTTTATTGTTAATATTATACTTAACCGATCCACTCTTATTTACATGTTTGAATATTCGTTTTACGAATCTGAAGAGCAAACAAGATGCATAAATTAGCTGAATTTTCAATGCAGCCATAATATGTCCTCAAGAATTATGTCTTTATCAATGCAATTAATAATAATTCCAGTTAAACTTATCTGTTACCATAAAATAAAAAAATAAATAGAAATTTCATAATGTTAAACAATTATTACTTTCTAAATTGTTGCATAATTTATGACTATTGTATTAGTTATTTCATTTTAAAATATTATTTTACTAATGTATAAAACTTTTTAATTTGTTAATTTTAATGAATATTGCTTTTGAGTAAACAAGATTATATTAGCTCCAATGCCAATTATAGGTAGTAAAATACATTAATTAAAGGGGAAAATGGGTTTAAATAACAATTACATAAGCTAGATTGCTTATAACGGAAAATAAATATTTAAAGAAAACATGAAAAGAAAATCAGAAACGTGAAAGGAATAATGTGGGGAAATTAAATGATTGATTTGGAAAAAATGAAACTAGATTATTAGAAAACAACTCAAGGCAAGCAATTATCCAATTTATAGTATCATTTTAATGATTTTTAATTTGATTAGTTTAATATTAAGTAATCCACGTTTTAAACACTTTTTCTAATTCTTTACCAAAAAAGCATTTAGCAATGATAACATTTGGATTCATAACTTAAAAAGTATTCTAAAGCAAATATTAGTTTGGGGAAAAAGTTATCCATTATTTTTTCAGTAGACGTCTGTAATGATCATTATCTCGCGAGGTATCTATCAAACAATTTCAAATTTATACTCATTGGAAAGGTGACATTTGACACTAAAATATTCTCTTGCGGTTTTTTGTTTGATTAATTCAGTTATGGGTACAAGGTTTTAAAAATAGAAGACAACAAACAGAAAATTCGATAAATTTTAGATTTTCTTTTATAATGGCGAAAATGCTAACCAGGTAGCTAAAATTGTGAAAGGTATTTATTGTCCTATATATGACTGTAACAACCAGTTACGAACAATTTTGGTTTCGTCGATTCCGTTTGGGTATTTGGATGCTAAAGATCCACCTCGCATGGATACAACATCGTCGAGAATGTCTATAAAATATCAAAAATTATCAAACTTGACAGCATGTCAGCAGTTGTAGCTTCGCACAAGACCTAAAAATCTACATGAAAACTGTTTTAAACCTTTTTACAAAGCGAATCTGAAAGAAGTTACAAAAAGTTCACTTAAAAATAATGGATTTCTATTTCCCCAAACTAATATAATGATAGTTGAAATTCTTTATCGCTTTACTTTTTGGAAATTTTAAACAGGAAATTTATTCAAATAATGGATTGATTCGTCATATTAATTTTAAATCAACAATTCAATAATAATCAAAAATTAAATGTCTGAAGTTGTATATGTACATTAGCATTTACAAAATTTAAATACAATTTTTTCTTTCTTTTCTTCTATTGCTTTATAACTGTATAAAAATTAATATTTAAGTTTAAATTGATTAAATCCCTTAAAAATTTAATTTTAAATATACAAAATGCTTATGAAATTTAATAATTGAAATTCAGAAATATATATTAGATTCAAACTAAGTTCAGCTTTAATTTTGGTTTAAGTTCACCAAGAGATTTATATTAATTAATATTTTATAAAAATTGTCGATAAAAACGAAAGTTGATGAAGAATGATTTTTAACTTCTTGTAAAATAATTAGTTAAAAATATTTATCCCATTGCTTCAAAATACTAGACAATAGAATTAGTGCAAATAGAATTGTTGTTCAATTGCTGTGCTTTGGTTGCCTACCTTATCAAGGAGGATTTCTTCATCACTAAATTGTATTTGATAACTAATTCAATGACAATTTTTGTTTGATGTAGTTTATTAACATTTACGGGTTTAAAATATAAAAAAATATTCAAATGTTTGGTTTAGGAAGAACAATAATGATTTAACAGTGAATTTTTACTATACTTAATATATTTTTAGTTAAGAAATATTTTAAGCTTTATAAAATAATAAATGGTAGTGTGTTATCATAATCGGAAGAAACTAATAGATATTTGCTTCTTGGTCATTCAATTTTTTAAATTTCTTCAGCACTAACCAATTAAGGTTACATAAGAAATAACACATTCACAAATCAATATAGTTGCTGAAATTGCATTTTTCTTAGAATTCCACCGATTACAAAAATAAATAATTGCGGCCTCGCTTTACATGAAACACCCTCTATAAATGAATGCGATGATATTAAGATTAATTCTTATAACGAAGTTATTATCGAATGTAGGAAATCCCATATCAACTAATATTTACAGATTTTGAATTAACAGACTTCAAAAATGAGCAATTTTAGGATCTGAAATTATTTTGAAATGCGTTGACACAATACGAAATTCATCATATTCGTCATAATATAATGAGATCCAATAACTGTGAACCTCACTTTAGACGCAATTAAACTTAGCAGTTAGTAGTGTAGTTTAAGCTCATAAGAAGCCATGTAATCATTCTGTTGCAAACACTTCCAAAAAAAAAAAATGAATCTATTCATTATTCACACACATAACACTTAATAATAACACTAAAGTTTATCATTCTTAAACATGAATGGGAACAACTTTGATATACCCCCCAAAAATTAAGCGCCAAATCTGGCATTCCCTACTGACTTTTTAGGGTTGCTGTTTCTTATTTTGGTGTTCCCAATTTAGATTTTTTCAGCCTTTAGGTTTTTGTTGTTGCCAAATTTGGTATTTTCTTGTATTTTGTACCATTTTCTGAGTTTTCTTTAAAAGTTTTTTATGTATTAATTATTTGTATTTAGCGAGAATCCGTCTTGGCGAGTAAAAAGGGGCCAAAACAGGTATTATGGTTGGTGAGGGAAGAAAAAGTCGCCAAATTTCCGATTTGGGGGGGGGTATATCAAAGTAGTTCCCATGAATGGAAACTTTGCATCAAGAATTTATAGATAAATATAAAATTCTAAAATTGTAAAATCAGTGCAAATCAGTATTTTGATTTAGAATCGAAACATTTTATACCTCGTTATGATGTATGCAAACAAGAAATTCCGGCGCAGATGCCATATAATCCAGCATGCCAATTTTTTAATTTTTTGGGTGATGAAAAAATGTTGCCAAGATGTCGTGATTAAAATGTAAAAAATTCTCAAAAACATTTATACATCTAAATAATAAATATAAATCTGATAAATCAATATCGTAAATATATATTTTTTAAATGTTAAGATTTAAGGAAAGAAAATAAAAATATTAATTAAAAATGGAACAAATTTTCTGAATTTCTTCTCGATGATGTAAACACTAGGATAAATATGTGTCAAAATAGAATTTCATACATAATTCTTATTATTCTCCATCTCTATGATGTCATAAGAACTGAATTGGCAGATGAACAAAGAAATATGCCAAAAATATCACTTAACTCAAAAATAAGCATGCTGGATTATATGGCATCTGTGCCGAAATTTTATCAACAATAATTGTAGCACATGTAACTGCAATACCATGTATACAATGGATTACGTAAAAGCTGGTGAATCATGCTTTTTCCATTATAATATTATTCATTCGAAGTACAGAAAAAGATTTTCAAAAAAATTTTCAGCATTTATGGTACAAAAAATTATTAATTCTTTTGTATTATGAATGCTGAAAAAGATGTTTTGCTAATAGTTAAAAGTGTTTTTAAATACCAAATTTCCTCATAATTTATTAATCTCAATATAATAATGCATTGCGAACTAATCCTTCATTTTTCTGTAGAATTTGATTCAATCATTGAAAACATTTGATAAAACGTATTACTCTAAGGAAGGTCAGTTTCTATTTAAAGAAGCAAAGTCAAGTAAACTTATTAATTAAAGCTTTGAGTTCAATAGCCCTTGGGTTAGATTCTAACTTTGGATTAAAAGTTTGTAGTGATTTGAAATCAACTTAAAATTGTAAGTCGTAAATAAACTATCCCTCGCGATCAACTAACTAAATACTAAATAGAAAATAAAAAAAGAAACTTTAAGAGACAGTTAACCAAATAAATCACAATACAGTAAGTATAATATTTCATGAGTAATACTCTAATTCCATTAAACCACATGAACGTATTTAACAAATCATTTTAAAAAGCAAGGATTTTTCAATAAAAATTGTGGACATTGAAACAAAATTTGAATGATCTTCTAAAAGAAACATTAGATTTGGTATTAATTTATAATTTGAATCAATCCATTAAGAACATAAAAATTATGTCATTAATTTTCATGCCCTCAATAAGGAATCTTATTAGAATATCCCATCAAAATATATCACATAAATGCATTTGTCTTATAATAGAAATCCTGCTTTCCATCTATTGAAAACAACAATGTAGGCCCCTACAAATATATCTTGAAATTCATGTGTCATATGAACCACCTTGAATTATATCTAAGTTCAAATTTATTGCTTTTCCATTATCCTCAAAATTAGCAACCTGAATCTTCTATTCTTTGTACATGATTACTAACAAAAGCATATTTTTTACAGATTACTTCAAGGATTTCGTTCTGTTTAATACTCTATCACACCATAAGAAACCCTCTATAAATGATCCATTTGATATTAGAATATCATCCATGGAAATATCTCTCGTACATTGGATATCTAGTTGATAACAATTTCACCAGAACTTCCAAGCATAACTGCTTACTAGTGATAACTCTTTTATTTCACTAACTGATTTGTATAGTTACGAATACGAGAACATTAAAAAAAAATTCTCAGTTTTAAATACCATATGAACTTAGATATAAAAAAATAAGCCAAAATTACTTTATATTCAATACATAATAGTACAAATGAATTATTTTGAGGCATTTTCTTAAACTTGAGAAAAAGCTTCCTAAAAATTCTGAATTTTATGTTCAAGCGCAAAATTAGTCTGAAGAAAACGGTGTTGCATATGATCGTGTGATTGTTAATTTACTAAAATATTCTAATAAGGATTTTAGTAAATTACCAATAAAAATTATATAGATTTTACATATTGAATTAATTTCGGATGAAAACTTACCTCATTTAACTTTCTTGTAATCCTTTTGTTTCGTTTTGTTTCAAAAATTTATATTCTTAATACTCAAACTTTAACACATTATGTATATCAAAAGTTTTGATTTACTAATAATATAACAATGACGAGAAAAAATATTTATCAGACTATAATGTTTTAAGCTAAGCCTAAATTTATGCGACAAATAATGTAAGGTTATTCCAAAAAAAAAAAATTACATGCCGTAAAATAACCTCATTATTTGTAATTTTAGAATAGTACTCGTTATTAGAAAAACTTATCTTTTAATTTTTCCAACACAAATTCTCTTGGACTTTTTAAATAGAATTTGGGAATTGACAAAATTAGTATTCGAAAAATTTCCATAAAAAAATGCATGCTTCATAAAATGGGTTCGGTGTAGGTTAAGGTACCTCTTGGTTTAGCAAAAAATTATATATAAATATGGGCGATAAAATTTAATTTCTGGTAACACTGGTGTTGTAAGTGGTTTAACTAACTTAATTTTGGGTAACCATTTTGTTATTAAAACTATTATGAGGCATATCTTGGCGTCTAAAAAGTAGCCAAAAGTTAAAGAGGTAGCTTAAAGTAAACTTTTACCCATAAAATTAGTTGTTAGGAAAGATCAGGATTAATTTGCCGTTGTGACCCCACTTAAAAAGTCATTGATCATAACTATGGATTAACATATAATAAGTATGCTAATATTAGTTATATTGTTATGGATTAAACAGTTAATGATAATGAGTTTATAAAAAAATAAAAAAAAGTTGCACAGCTAATAAAAAGTAAATCCGAAATTAGAGTTAATTTCATGTTCTAATTACGCTTCTGCAAAAATTTATTTTACATATGTTCATATTTAAGTAGTGTAGAAAAATATTTTAATTAAAAAAGATGGGAATTTAAGTATTTAAAAAAAGCACTAGAAAAAATTGAGAATTACGTTCTTCATAATTTTTACCTTTAAAAATTCAAATTACAAAAATTACAGTATTTGATTTTACGTTATTACATTTTCTTTTAACTTATTGAATCTTGAATAATTATCTTTCTTCTTTTGTTAATCAGTTTTTTTATTTAATAATTGTATAAATTCCAACATGTATTGTTTTTGAAAATCATTTATACTCACCTTCTATAACAGTATTTCTAATATTGTTTTCGTTGAATTTTGGATCACTTTTGGCAATGACTTTCACACTCACATATAATTTAATTCAAATAGATTATTTCATCGCTAACTAACTACTTGATTATAATTATTATAACAATGATCTCACACTGAAACAATTCATGTGATTATATGAGAAAATATTTTGATATTTAATTATTAACATTAAATTTATTTTGCTGTATTTATGAAATTCTCTTTACTTCTTTTTTTTTATTAACGAGTTAGTTTTCTTTAGAGTACTAGCAGTATCAAAAAGATATTTTCTATTAAAATTTTATTTTTCTCTAATAATTACTTTTATTACTCATGGTGCTCACATTGCAGTTTAATCCAATCATTTAAAAAGCTTTTGAAGAAAATCAATCTAGCGAAAAAAATGAAATAGCCTGATTCCATACACATTACTAAAGATTCTCGGTTTTCTGTAAAAACTTTCTATTATGTAATGAAATCACTTTCTTTCATAAACTTCTGTTTAAATCAAAGACTCACAGTAAAAAAAAAAAGCTATTAGCTGTGTAGCTGCATTATCTTATGGAAATACATTGTTGGATCTGTGATTTTAAAATAAATGCTTCAAGTTAATTCAGATCTGTGTTATCCAGTGAGGCATCGTAATATTATTATTACTTATACCGATCAAAATTTCTATTGTTATTGTTATGGAGTTTTTCAAACGAAATTGCCTATTCATATGTTAATCTTTTTATTTAGTTATTGAAAATTACGAAGTTCTTGCCTGTATCCAATGACATTGAGTTGGCAATAAGAAATAGACAACACATATAAAATGGAATAAAACATTCACTTTAAATTAACTTACGTTTCAAAATTTGTAATTCTATGTTTATAAAAAATGCATTTTTGTACTTTAAGCAATTTTTTGTGAGAAAAGCTTCAGGGGGACTTTTTGTTACATGTATGAGAAAGTACCTTAATTTATTAATCTTACGCAATGGACATGTTTTTTAACTGCACAAATCAGTTTTTATTTTATCCTATTAAGGTTTTAGCTATTAAATTAAATACAAATAAGACATTCGTGAAATCAAAAATTTACAGGAACTCTTAAGGAGACTATTGGCTATAATTTGTTCCCAATTTTTACTTAAGCACAATTCTCTTAATCAATAATATTATACACTACTGGCCATTAAAATTGCTACACCAGGAAGAAATGCAGATAACAAAATGATATTTATTGGACAAATATGTTATACTAGAAATAACAAGTGATTAAATTTTCAAAACATTTGGCTGGATATATCCTGAGAAATCAGTACCCAGAACAATCACCTCTGGCAGTAATAACAGCAGTTATACGCCTGGGCATTGAGTCAAACAGAGATTGGATAGCATGTACAGGTACAGATGCCCATGCAGCTTCAACACGATGCTACATTTCATCAACCGTAGTGACTGGCGTTTGGTGACGAGCCAGTCGCGCGGCAACCATTGACCAGACGTTTTCTATTGGTGAAAGATCTGGAGAACGTGCTGGCCAGGGGAACAGCCTAACATGTTCCGTATCAAGGAAGGTCCGTACAATACCGGCAACATGCGGTCGGGCATTATCCTGCTGAAACGTAGGATTTCACAGGGCTCGAATAAAGGGTAGAGCCACGGGTCGTAACACACCAGAAATGTAACGTGCACGGTTCAAAGCACCGTCAATGCGAACAAGAGGTGACCGAGACGTGTATCCAATGGCACCCCATACCATCACGCCAGGTGATGGTCCAGTATGACGATGACGAATGACGTTGCCAGTGTGCGTTTACCACGATGCCGCCAAACACGGATGCGTCCATCATGATGCTGTACACAGAACCTGGATTCATCTGAAAAGATGACGTCTCGCCATTCGTGCGCCCAGGTTCGTCGTTGATCACACCATTGAAAGCACTCCTGTCTATGACGCAGAGTCAAGGGAAGCGGCAGCCTTGGTCTCCGAGCTGAGAGTCTATGCTGCTGCAAACGTCGTCGAACTGTTCGTGCAGACACTTGTTGTCTTCCAAACGACCCCGTTTCTTGACTCACGGCTCGTGATGTGGTTGCATGATCCATTACGGCCATGCTGATAATATGCCTGTCTTCTTGGCTGCTAGTGATAAGTGGCCTTTGAGATCCCGCATGGTATTACCGTGCTGAACCCATCGATTCCATATTCTGCTAACAATCATTGGATCTCGACCGACGCGAGCAGCAATACTGTGATAAGATAAACCGCAATCCCAGTACGCTACAATTCGACCTTTATCAAAGTCAGAAACGTGCTGGTAAGAGTTTCTCCTTCTTACACAAGGCATCACAACAACTTTTCATCAGACAACAATGTTCAAATGCAATTTGTGTATGAGGAACCGGCTGAACAATTTCCTCATTTAAAAACAATGTAGGTGTCGCTACTGGCGCCTGCTTTGTCTGAATGCGCTGAAAAGCTAATCATTTGCATATCACAGAACCTTCTTCCTTTCGTATAAATTTCACGTCTGTAGCATGTCGCCTTCTTGGTGTAGCAATTTTAATGGCCAGTAGTGTGTAAACTATCGATAAGTAATGTTAAAAGTTAAAACTCTGTACAGCGATAAATTAGAAAATCTCTTAAATATAATTTTTTTCTGTCTGCATGGGCTTTTTTAACAAATAAATTGTATTACACAAAATTTACATCGCTAAATTGTAGTTTCTATTTACCTCAATATTTTTCAAATATTAAAAATTTGATGAAGAATTTTTGAAGCAAACTCTTAAAGGAAACTTTTTTTATGAAAGCTAGCAAAAATTGCTGTTATTCATTAAATAAATTTCCATTCTACTTTCAATAATCAGTAATGATGAAAGGCAAATTTAATGCACTTGCTTATTATTACTGCATTAGAAATTTGTGCATTATATTCTTTTAAATGATTCTAAGTTCCTTTGTTTCAATAATAATTGTTTAAAGCTCATATTTTCTTCATTATTTTTTCATTTATCTTCATTATTTTTGCTTCTTAATAATCAAAACTAATTATTTAAGTTTAGTTTTCCCTGTCTTAAATTTGAAAAAATCTTTGAACATAAATTCTTCAATTTTTAATTATTTCTAATTACAAATCGCTATTTTTGCAATATTTTAATAAAACAAAAATTCAATGCTACTGGTTTGATCATACACTTTAATCACATTCTTACATCCATATCAAATATATCAGTATTACAGCACAATTTTTGTTCCTTACATAGCAACAAAGTGGTTGTATACAAAATTGTTTTGTTTTAAATAAGGTCATTTAAACCATCCATAAAGAATCGTGGATTTTTTGTCTAGACAATTTTAAATAAATAAAAATAGAAATCCAATACGTCTGCAATTTCATGTCAATCTCATTACACATTCGAAATCTGCGTCAGGATTATATTTAATCTCATCATTTATCATCAAAATTTAATGACTTGCATAGTTTAAAAAAAGAAAAGCAGAATACAAAATTTTAAAAACTTTGACAGATCTAACGCTAACTTTGAAATGTTAAGATTAAAAATGCATGAGAATCTTTTTACAAAAAGACACAATCCACGAAAGATCAATGAATAGTTTTGGTAAATTGGATATTGTCATTTATTGAATTTTGAAATTGCAAATATTTCCCTAATGATTTTATATTTTAAAATATATGTTTAAATATTTGAAAATAAATCAAATCAAATTTCAAATTGATACAATCAATACTTTGTTTCTAAAACTCTGTACTCAATGCAAAATTTCATAATACATGACTTAAATTATAAATGATAGGATATTTCAAAGAGTTAAATATATATAAAAAATCTTTTATAGATTTTCTGAAAATTTATAATAAAAGACATTAATTTCCAGACAATTTATTAAACTTCAAATGAATTACTTTATTTATCTTTTGTAACCTGATTAAATTTCTATATTTAAAGTAATTTAATTATTCTTGAAGGAATAGAATACATAATTAAACCTTATTTATTTAAAAATTAAATATTTTATTCGAAGTCATAAATATAATCTTTCTTTATATTTCTTGAAAGTTCACTTATATTTAAATCATTCAATAATTCTCTTCTGTATTGTTTAGGAAATCATTTTGTGTTTATTTATAAGTTATGTGCTCATATTCAATTGTTTATTCAAAGAAATGTTTCATTGAAGAAGCAGGTAGTTGAAACATATTTTTCTGTTAAATTTACGTGCAATAAAAAAATACATTGAAATATATTTGATATTCTTAAAAATGACTAAAACAGTTATAAGGAACGTTTCTTTATAAGCATATGTTAATATCTTAATCATTGTAAAATCATATTATTTTACATTTTTAGTCATATTTTAATTATTTATTTAGATTATTTGTAAGATATTATATTTAAACTGTTTTGTAATTCCCCTTCGTGAAATTTTATTTTCTTATTCCAAATATAAGCAGCATATATAAACTTAAACTGATGGCATACAGAGGTTCGTAACATCAGTTATATTGAAGGGTTCCGAATGCAACTTTAAATAAATATTGGGTATTCCGTCAGATATCCGGTCGGGATAAAATAGCTTTATATTTTGTCATCAGATTGCACTGTGACGTAATAAAAGCAATTTAAAATTCAATGAATAACATAATAGTTCATTTAATTTCACATCTGAGTATTCGACATACGTACACAGTTCCTTTGGGTGTTTTTTCTTTCAATAATATTCTAAAAGAGTAACACTAAATTATCACTAATCCCACGCAGCGTATTTGTAGCTTTGAAAAAGGCATTGCGGCTGATTCTTGGCGTCAAGTTTGCATCGTTAATAACACGTTCTTAACAAACTTGATCTTGGAGAAAAATACGACAGCCAGACATCATGTGAGATAAGATTGGATACAAAGGATTAAAATACCATAAAACGTAATGGAAAATATAAAAAATCAAAGAAATCTAAAGGGTTTTGCACAAAATACCTTTTGTAAGAATACAACCACAAAATTTTGCGAAATTTTGTGGTTGTATTCTTACAAGATTCAACAAAATTTTCCTTTAGGATGCTCAGAATTAAAAGATCGAGCAGTTACTTATATACATAGAAGTGTTTGAAAATATTGAAAATGCTTCAGATAGAACAATTGCAACAATTTCCGAAATCACTGGCTTGGCCGAATATATTGAGATCTATCGGATTAGACCTCGTTCTCACTATAGGAAGGTGAGTTCAAATCCTGACTTATCTGAAGATCACTAAAGATGAACTTTTTCGCAATATCCTGAAAATTAAATAAAACCCCTGGGTGTAACAGCCAAGTATTGTGATCTCTTACTTGATCTTTGCTTATAAATTAAAATCTCTGGATCATTTACACGTCACTAACGTCTCACCGCAATATTCAAGAACATCATGTTTTTAACATCAATCAAAGATATAAATCCTCTCCTTCAGTGTTTCATTTGCCAATAAGCACAGAATGCTTCTGGAGCATTGTTTTTATCCTGATTAAAAAATTATGTGATCAACTCACATTCTTTTATGTTCAGGGGTTACATACACTACTGACTTTCTTCCTCAAATGGTACTATCAGTTCTAAAATAACATTTTGTACTGATTTGTATACATTTTTAAAAGCACAAATCCATCTGTTGGCGGAATTTCAAGTTATTTTATGGAAACAATGAATGCATGATATGTATGACATCGGAATTGGCTGAATAAAACCAAAGCTGCGAACTACTGAGCACCGTTAAATTAATTTTAACTACCTTATATTTTATTAAGTTTGCAGATAAATAAGATATATAATCATTACAAAGATATATAAACATTTTCATTTCAAAGTGGTCACTTCCAAACACTCATTTTTGACTCTTCATTTGAGTTAGCTATTTTTTTCCAGATTTCAAATTTTATTCCAAGGTATGCATTTGTAGCTCTTATTTTGACACACACAAGGATGCCAAGTTTAACTTATTTAAATGATTATCAAAAGATAATTTAAATCGTATTTGTTTGGAATTTGCGTGAACTATTTTTACGTTATTGAAGCCTTCAAGTTTTACTATGATGTACTGTAAAATGATGAATTCTTTTTAACCACATTGAAAATCTCTTACAACAGGAAAACTCAAAACTATAGAGTACATATTATCAATATAGTTAAGTAATCTAAAATTTATATATTCATAAATTTCTTCTCACAGTTTGTAGTATAGCATGTGAATTTTTTTTCTGGTGTTAAAATCACAATTAAGGTTACTTTTAACTGTTCTGTTAATGTTAATATTAACATTTATTGTGTGTGTGTGATTAATTGACATTAATTTTTATGTCTTAGTTATGTACACCAATAAAATAAATAATATGCTTATCCCACACATTTTAATTCTAATTCTACATTTTGCACCTCTTGAAAAAAACTTCAATATTAAATAACTTACAAATTGAATAGGTCATAATATTTGAGACCATTATTTCACAGGATATACATCTTATAGAAATCCAGAGTAAAAATTAATATTGTTAAATCCGTTATAAAAATTTATATTTCTTTTGTCTTTCAGGTACTGATATTTTAATATTAAATTAAAATAAATCTCTTTCAGAGTTTAAAAGATATAATATTATGAAAACTTTTAAACATTTTTAACTTTTAGAAAAATAGACAAATGCATGTTTTCCCCATTTAGTTTCACTTGATAAAATTTAACTCGTGTATGAAAATTCTAGTTGAAATTTTTAGATTTAATTTAAAATAACCACAATATCAATCTCATTTCAAACATTATTAAGGTTTCAGCTATCACAATATAATTTAATTCATATTAAAAACTCAATTTTATATTATTTTACTCTAACTGCAATTATTTTAATAATAAAAAAATTAAGAGGTTTTCATTTAAAAACTCTCATACTTTAATTCTTCATTTCATAAGCAGCTTGGCTTCAATTTGTCAAATAAAGTTTTAAGATCTTTTAAGATTATAAATAAGATTATAAATATCCTTTTAAGATTTCACTTCGATTAAACGATCGTAATTTTGACTAGCAAACGACATTCCTTTTGGGAAGCCCATATATTATAAGATTTAACTGTACTTTTTTCCTCTTGTGAAATTTAAATATTCTTTGGCAATCGATACGACGTAATACATCCTTGAAGTTTCTTACCCAAGGCTTTTAGTGGAATTTTAGTATAGAAATTTTAAATGCAAACAAATCTCTATAATTTATCTGCAGGTAATTTGTATAAATCAGTTATTTCTTCTATAACTAAGGGTTAAAATTTAAATTTTTTGCTTTTAAAATTTAAATTTTGTTGTGAATATTTTCATAACTTTTATTATTTAACTGATTTGCCTAGCTGCAATTACACAAGTATTGATTTTTAGAAAAAATTTTATTTTTTAATAAGTGGATGTACTATTTTTGTTATGCTTCAATACATTACTTACTAAATTCAGTCAACAAAATATTTAGATATTTTAGCATTAAGTAAAATTATGCCAAATTTAATAAGTTATGATTAAAAAATGATCATTTTAGGTATGTATATAGTAATTGATTGCATCTATATTTACGATACTGAATCCAAATATGAAACTAATTTTTCTGAATCAACTTTACCTTCTAATGTGTTAAGAAAAGATGCCTTATCTCGATTTCTAGTATGTTATAACACTTGAAATTTAGTACATGGTTTCTCTGGAATACAAACAAGCCTTTTTCTCAATATGTTTTACTTCATTTAGCACTTTTTCAAGTTAGAAACCCCATATCCAGAAAAAGAGATTAATTCACCTAATTTATATAATAATTCAAATTAAGGGATTTTCTAAGAGTTGCATAAGTAATTTTGGCTCCTGATCTCATTTCCAGCGTCCTTTTTCAGAAATAAGTTCTACCAAATTAAATCCTTTTTTCTTCATTTTAAAAAAAAGAAATTTTATTTTCAGCAACAACTTTAGGGACTTCAAACACATACAAAATATTGCTGTCACTCAAAGAAACATTTTTTCAGAACAAAAATAACCAGAACAAATAACCTTGTTTATTATACTGGAAGAATAAAAGACAAAACTCATTTTTGATTTAAATGAGCGACAGAAGAGAAAAAAGAAAGACAACGGGATAAAAATGCAAAAAATGACCTTTCTCTTAGTAGACTCTTATATTTCCTATCAAACGTGACCTTATGAACCACTTCGTAAAGGCTCTTGATGAGAATGGATCATGATTTACATATATACAGAAATTAATGCCTTAGCTGTGCATGAATAAAATTAAATCAAGATTATTTAACATGATAACTTTTTAAAGGTCATTGTAATATTGGCAATTGATTGAAGATTTTGCTTTCCAAATTGATTAATAATGCTGCTGATCTTAATAACATTATCCTGGAACTTTTGTAAACATCAAAGAACAACACGGTTGAAAACATTTCCAAGGTATTAAAAGTATGGAAAACCATTATGAAAGAAACTAAGATACCCATGGTTGGCAAATTAGGGTTTAGTCAAAAAATTATCTGTTCAAAAATATATTTTAGAATGTATGAACAAGAATTTCCGAAACATTCAGGGACTTGTCAGGTTCATATAAGACTTTTTCTCCATTTTTGTATACTATACCTTTAATTTTTTTGTATAATAAATATTCAATATTCATTTTTATAAATTTATACATGGTATCATCTTTAAACGTATTCATACTACACTAAAGTTTTATTTCTTACAAATTTGAGCTCCTTTCCATGAAAATCTAATGTAATTGAATTCAGGTCAACAAATTCATAAAAATTAGCTCAAAAGATACCAGCTCTTAGTATACACAAAGATACTACATTATTGACAGATTTTATATTTATGAATTTTTAAAAGTAATTTTCGATATTCTATTTATTTATCTTTCTAAAACATTTCTTTACATACACTAAATAACCAAAAATATTGTTGAAAACAATTTTGTTATTTGCAGGTTCTTTTCAAATTGACTGCTATTTACAAAAAATAAATAATTGATTAACTTCTTGATAGTTTAAAATTCTTGGTTCAACTTTAACAAATATTTATTGCAAAATTCTAATATATTAACAACTATACCATTGTTTTAATTTTGATAATTAAATGCGTAGGAAGTTATTTTTTATTATTATTAAAAGTTTAACCGACAGCTAAATTACTTATTAATCTAAAAGTTTTTTTTTAGGTTTGTTGCTGCTGTTACTCATAATTTATTCCGGTTTTTTCACAATATTTCAATTTTTAATCTGAACATTAATATTTTAAAATAAATAAATGCTTTACATGCATGTGTTTTTACTTACTTTGTATCTTACTGAATTGAAAGCTTTAGAAAACACAAGGTGCCTTTTTATTACTGGTGAAAATTGTGCATTAATAATCGAAAAACAAGCTGACTACTAAACATTTTTAAAAATAACAAAAATATAAATTATATTTTAGAAACAATTCTTATTCTTACTTTCCTATTCTCTTTTCAATTGCATTCAGATGTTATAAACAAAGAAACTTATAAAAACAAACAGGACATGAATTTATTCATTTATTTTGAAATAAAAGAAATTTAGAATGAAAACATCTTTGTTTATTTTATTTGCATTTTACAGCTTCACAAAGCTATAGAAGAAATTGTCAGTTAAAATATTTTTAAAACTAATAAAAGAAAAACTCATTATAATATTTTTGTAGACATTTGAAATTCAGTAGAATAAATGTTTTTGAAAGAAATTTTCAGAAATATGTATTAGCTTTAGAATTTTTTAATAAACATATCAAACATGTTGGAGTACGTGAAAAATATCTTTGATCTAAATAAAATGTCTAGAAAAAGTTGAATATTATATGTTAGCATTAAACATTTTTAAAATATATACTTTTATATTTTTTACTTTAAAAAAAATTTTTAAAGAAACATTTGTATTGAATGTCCGCAATTTCATTGTGAATGATATCGATAAATAATATTTTAATGACAAAATACTGATTTATAATGAATTTGTTCCCTTTAAATTATTAGCTATTATTATATGTCTTCCATTAAGGAAAATGTCACTTAATACATCAGCTCATAATGCATTCATTTCGAAAGTAAGTAAATTTTAGAGCATAGATTTCATCGCAATTGAGAATATTATATAATATCAGGTCGTTTTATCCATCTATAACTTGTTCAACATTTACATTGATAATAATTGCTAAATTATATATTTACTGAATTCCACGAAACCGAATTACAATTTTACACAGATAATTGGTATACTTATCTATGAGTTATATTAGTGAAACAAATTTTAATGGCTTCTAATCGCATCTCTTTAGGAAAGAAAATTCATGCCTTTTTAGTAAATTTCTTAAAATCTTCAAAACATTCATCAAAAAAGATCACTACCTGTTTAAATATATGGTAAATACTAATATATTCATAAATTCCCAAGCTATAATTGGATATTAGAAATTTTCAATTATTCAAATTTTTCCCGTTTTAAGTTTAGTTTTACATATTAAGTCATTCTAATTCTAATATTACATACATGTAATAAATCAGTTTATAAACAAATTACAAAATTGTACATTGTGATAATACTTCAAAGGCATCAAATGAAGCTGTTATGCAGATGTGAATATGAATGATACATGCTTTGCTTACAAGAAAATTTGATTTCAGCCCTATTTCAATTTCTTTTCAAAAATATTTCTTCTATCAATATTATTCTAATTACTTCTATTAATATTATTGGAAAATCAAAGAAATTTCCAAAATGTAAAAGTACATTAAAATTCAAAATGGCAATTTCATTAAGTTGAAATAGAACTTAAAATATTTTGATTCAGTCTTGTGATAAAAATTTGTATCTATCCCCATACATATAAAAATACATTCAACAACTCATTATATTTTAAGTGTTTAATTCTTAAATCTAATCATCAATTATCTTGAAATAGTTTTTTAACAATATACAATAATAGAGAACAAAATCTTTTTCTTATTTACGTGAGGGAAAACTTGCATTTGAAACTTAATATTTGTATGTAAAGATGTACTATTATTTCCAATCTAATTTATTTTATTAAAAATGTTTAATTTTATATGGTGAAATAGAGACATTGTATCACTAGATTTTACAAATTGGAAGCAACAAGTAAATCAATTTTGTGAGTAAAATTCATAAAAACGCTTTACTCTGCTCACAATATTATTAATTCATTAACTACCCGATAGAATTGATTTTTATGCAGAAAACATAAAATTCTTTTTTTGTTATTCGGTGACGAAAACTTCCTCTTTAATCCACCAATTGTCATTCAAAAACTTTTGAAGAAAAAAATGAAATATTCCTTTATATGTTTTTCAATGTTTTCTTTGAAAAAAATATAAGTCAGTCAAATTTTTCAGTTAAAAGTTTCGGAAATATAACACACAAATTTAGAAATATTTGATACCCTTAATGGAGGAATAATTTATTTTTTTAAAAAAACATTTACTCGTGTGTGCATAACTTAGCTGCCTAACTATAAATCGACAGCATGAAAAAAGAACCATGCATAAATACTTAATTTTGATGATTGATAAATATTTTTTTACTAAATATCGCCATATTAAAGTAATAATGTTTTTTTAGTGTGGCCAAAATGGATATCAAAAACATTCCCTTATCATGTGCAATATCATAGTAACTATCGCAATATCCAGTACTGATGTAGAACTAATAAAACATTATTCTATAAAATATTATTAATGGCGTTAACAATAGCTTTCTCGCGATATTTGATTCTTATGATGAAAAAATTCTGTTCAACAGTGAAAAGTGCAATTCTTCCTTTTAATATTCATAGTATCATGAATGCGCGCCATGCTATCATTTCAATGTTGTTGTTTGAAGACAATGAAACATCTTTCATTATCCTATAGCTCGATATTTATCTAAATAGTTTCATTTGATTTACCTAAAAACTTCACGACTTCCTGTTAAATAATAACAATAGTCATTAATTATAGAGTAAAGAAGATTCACTTGCTAATCTGATGATCAAACTTTTCAGACTTCCATTTCTACCAACCAACCATACTCATATTCGAGATCGTAAGTAACATTAGGTAATTGGAGATTCTTAGCCTAAATGTATAGTGATTTGTCAAAATAATAAACCAAAGACTATCAAAGATTCTGTCTATTTAACTCAGATGATGGTTACTGAAACATTGCTTAAAAAAGATATCATATAATCAAACCATTATTTCATTTCTCGTGTGGTGACAAAAATTACAATCACATCGGCTGGAGTTTGATGCACTTAAGATTGGTCACATTCACTACTACATATTTCAACAACTTGATCATCTTTATTTATTGAATTTCAAATTTAATTATTTATTTATCAGTATATTGATTTTAATTTCCATTTGCCTCATCCTGATACCAGTTTTAGCTGAGAATGAAGAATTATAAGTAACTTTTATTTAAATCACTATTACCATTAGATAACAGAGACTATATAACCGTTATATTGATTCACTATCACTCTTTGACAGTTTTAATAAATACAATAACATCAATGGTAATTTTATTTCATCATGAATGTAAAATTTTGACTTAAAATTATAGTTCAGCCAAATTAGTCTTTATTTGTGGAATTGCTTTCACAAATACAGAATCTCTGTGCAAAATACTTTATAATCATTATTTTTAAGAATACTGGGATAATACCTTTTCGTAATACAGAATATTAAATTCTTAATTTAATATTCTAAACGTAATAAGGATAATTAAGTAACACTTATGATATAATTCACATAAAATATAATTTTGACCTCATCAAGCTCTAGTTAGTGTCAAAGTTAAATACAATTAATTAATCATAAGATTAAAAAAATGGGTAACAGTTGAATAAAATTGTCTTAAGCTACACATTTAATGTTAAATAAGACTCAGTAAAACAGATCTTTCATGCAATTTAATGAAACAATGTGTGCTAACGAAATATCACTACTTGATTGTAACTTGATATGTAAGCTAATGAATATTACTTGATATCTCGTTTAATAAAATTAATGCATGCATTTTAATGTAAAAATGCTTCATAGAAAAGTCCCTGGAGGTTCATTTAGAAAATATTTATTGAAATCTTGTAATGGAAATTCTATACATTTCCTCAAAAAAAGTAATTTTATCAGAATCCAGAATATCACCTTATACTAGATTTTTTGTATATGTTCATTTAAACATGCAGTCTACATAAAAATATGAGCAAACTGTCTAGACTTATATTTAACTTACAAAATAAACAAATAGTTTTAGATGTGTAGAATACATGTTAGGAAAAAAGCATAACCAAAACAAGTACTGAAATAGATTTATCTTCACAATGATTTGTCAGTAGGAAAAGATCATTCTTGTCACATTTCAAATGCTTAATTTTGTTGAAAGTTAAACATCTTACTTCGAAAAAAAGAGGTTATATTAAATAATAAATCTTATCTTTAAAAAAAATATAAAGTGATTTATATTTATATTATAAAATTCAAAATGGACTATCACAGTCAGAAAAAAATAATTATAAGAGATATTGAGATATTGCATATGTATCCCGTATAAGAAAAATGCATTCGCCTTTTACTGGCACGTACATTTAAATTTTTATGTTTTAGTTATAACATTTTTATTTATTAATTGGTTTAATTATTAATTAAAAATAAAATTGAGTAACTACATTAAATGGCTTATATACGATATTTAAAAGCTCACATCTTTATATTATTTTAAAAGTGACTTATTCTTGATCAAAGAAAATTTATTTTTTCAAGAAGAATTATAAATAACAATATATTCATTACTTTGATTAAAAATACATTTTCAGAAACTTACATATAATCTCTAAGAATGGTAAAATTAGAATAATATACTTACATTTAAATTTCACTTTTAAAAAAATAATAATAAATCGTATTTAAGAGGAAATAAATATTAAATCAGCACAGTATATTAACAGTTTTATCATCTATATATACAATTATTTTTCAAAAATGATTATTATATCAACACTGAAAGAAAGACTAATAATAAAGCACTTACAACTAAAACTTAGAGAGTTTCACAGATAAATTTAATACTGAGTTAAGTAGGGAGAAACGAAAAGTCCCTTTTCTAATATTTTATTATTTGATCTGCCCTAACTTGTAAGACTTCCTTTTACACATCTGTGATTCCTGAATTCAGCTTCCTTACTTGGATTGAAACGTATGCGTCTCTTATTTCAAGCATTTTAGAATTTCAGTTAATTATTCATACATGATACGGAATTATAAATTTATGATCGTCATATACAACTGAATTTGTTGAGTGCTCATGGTAATTATCATTAAAATATTACTAATGGTATTATTAGTATGTTATAATAAATGATATTAATGTATACAATAAGTTAATGTTATTATTAATATGCTAAAGAACAAGAAGGTTGAATGGAAAATGAATTTGGAACAAGATAAATATGATGTGTGATATTTTATAAAATGCTAACGTTTTTTGTTTGCATAGCTACCTTTTGATTCATATATTATGTAATCCTGATTACAGCAAAAATTTTGTTCTTAATAAATAAGAATCTTTGCTCTGATTTACATTTTGAAACTAGGTTGTAAATGGTTTAATCAAAATTCTCTCATTGCAAATATGATAAAAAAAAAAGCTTTTAAAACGCTGATAAATATCAAATTAAAATATTATAACCCAGTGAGTCATCATTTCCAGATTCATGAATTATGTCATGATTTGGATAAACTCCTGTGAAAGCATAATATATCATACCTTGTTCTTTACCCGTAAATACAATGAAAAAGAATGGAGTATCAGCAAATTTAAAAATAAATCTAATAAATAAATTAAAAACATTAAATCTTAAATTTGTCCTCCAACTATTAAATACGAAATTTTCATTATATTTTAAATATTTGGGTTAACTTTCTTAAAATTTGACAGTTGGATTACACATTTATGTGTTAAAAAAAGATTAGGCTGAAATATTAAAATTTTGATTTTAATTAAAATAAACTCCAAACTTTAAAATTTCATTAATATAAAAAACGTTTTCTTCGTGAATTTTTCAGCTTGTGTTTATTGATAATAGATTATATAAATATTAAGTTATATATAAACTTTACTAAAATGGACCCTGTTTTAAGCAAATAAGAAATTCTTAGAACTCTCAGTAAAATTGGATCATATACAGAATGATTCTTATTAAAAGATGAACATTCATATAGCTGGGATTTTATATTGTTGAATTCAATTTAATAATAAAAATATTGATAGGATCTTAAAGATTCCATAAGAGTCTATTTATTAATTGATAAAAGCATTTCAAAATGTATCGGGCGAATACTCACTTTCAAGGCCAACGATTTCAACAGTACGAAATATAGGTCTGAAGGTTCGTTCGTCTAAATTTGAAATCGGGTTCCCTCTAAGATTAACACTCTGCAAATTTGGCATTTGAGTAAACATGTCGTTCGGCAAAGACCGAATGTTATTGTTCCTATAACAAAGAAAGAGCTTCGTTCATATAACGTGATTCAAGAAATAGGGAAAAATAAATTAAAGACACTTTAAAATATCGATTCTGACATTAAATTTAAATACACGTATTGAAGATTTACTTTTTTCACTCTATTCACTTAGAAGAACAACTTATATGATAATAAAGGTTCTTTCAAACTCTAATGTTAATTGCATCATTTTTTTTTATAAATTACCGTTATACACTAAATAAATTAATATATACGTCCTGTTATTACTTGTTGGAAAATGAGCTGCTGATTCAATTTGTTGCCCCAGAGGGGAATCGAGCATTAAGAGCAGCGGTACTTGCTGCAATATTAGGTTCTCAATGTTCTTAATAAGAGACTTGATAAGAATATATTTTAACATAGAAATCAACAAAAGATTTTTCTGATTTACAGATTCGCTTTACAAAAACGGAAAAACAATAGATTTTTACCGCGATATAAATGACATAATATAAATTTAAATTTAAACTCAAACAAATTATAAAAAATTGTGTTGATATTAAATTCAAATAAATAATAAAAACATTCAGCAAATAATAAAATAATTGAGTCTCAACACTAATAATTTTCAATCAAAATAAAATATTTCTGTTAGGGATTAACATCGGTTAGGCAAAAATACATCAAGAAATTGTAAATATTAAACAATTATCCTTGTAAAAATATATTTAAATGCTGCACTCAATATATACATGATTAATCTTCATACAAATAGACCCCTTTACAAATCTTTACCATGACGATAAGAATTCCTTCTTTTACTTCCCTGAACTGTATCATTTATTGAATTTGATTTATCCCACATTCAAGCAAAACTCAAAAAGCTTTTTTACTTTTGTGTAAATTTTGTTATGTATTCTGATGAATCAGGTATTTTTTTTTGTGATTTCAATCAGATTCAAAAAATAAAATTTACGAAGCTAAAAAAATGTTTTTGTTCCAAATTTAATGAATTAATAATTATAAAATGCAGCACCTGTCACTTTTTCCAATCACTATATACAACAGTTTTTTTTTTAAATTACTTTATTAATGCAAAACTCAATTTTTGTTGCACATTTGTTGATATGTCATGACGTTGATAATCAGTAACTTTAATGACTGTAACATGTATCAATAATTAAATAAATTTGTGCTGCTTATTTTTCGTTTTAATTAAAAAACGACTTTCTTTTCATATTCGATATAATTTCTCAAATAACTTTAGGTAAGTATATAATAATATTAAAATTTCTTTATTATTCCATACTCACAAACATCTCTTTGAACTTATCTCATTCATGAATAATGATGAAATTATCAATGAATTAATTTTTTCTCAAGTGAAATGAATTTTTCTCTTTCATTATATATAAGGAATCCATTTGTTAATTTTAGTCCTGCACATCATATATAACAATTATAAAATGCATTAAAAATAAATCATTTGTCTCATTAAACAAATAAATGTATCAAAACAATCAGCACATTTTTGATAACATACGATATTGAAATGAACAACTTTATTAACAAGATAAAATTCTTCCACAGCATTAAATAAAAAAAGTTGGTAAATGTCTCTGTAAATAATAAATTCTGAATGATTTTTGAAATAGAAAATACATTTTTAATATTCTTCTGGATGATGATAAATTAATGTTAATTCTAAAAATTGATACTATTTTTTAAAACATAAAGTTCAATTAATTATATGCCCTAATTTCGTACTGTCTACTTTTTCTTAATTAGTTAAAATAAACTTTTGTATATTTTTCAATTATTAATACTCATTTCAAATTTCAAAAGTCAATAGAAAAAACTCTAATTAATAATAATTTAAATCAGCTAAAAGTACACTTTTTCATATAATTTACATAAATTACAACTACTTTAAAAAATTTTCATTATGCAAAGTAAAATAGAGATAATATAGCAAAGAAATAATTTAGAAAGTTATTTCTTTACTGTATTATCTCTATTTCATTTTGTAAAAAATAAGAATGTATATTTCGGTACTTTTTCATTGTTTTTCCTTATAATTTAATTACCTTTAAAAATTTAATTATGTTTTTGAATATATTATTTTATGTTATTTTATTCGTTAATCTTTTTTTTAATTTTAAAAGAAGTAATATGGTAAATTTTAGAATTAAAAATAGTATTTGTTTAAATACAAATGAATAAATTAAAAGGTTCAAGAAGAAATAATTTCCTGTATTCTCATATTCTGAGCATATATTAGTCATATAAACAAAATGTTATAAGACAGAACACTACTTATAATTATCACATACCCCTTTTAGATTTCGCTTATAGTAAATTTACAATATAGTTATTGTTTACTATATAGTTACCATTGAACAGAGTTATTGCCATCTTCTATAATAATAAAAGCAAGTGTAATGTGTCTGTCCGTCTGACCGAGCTCTCCAGCCAAATCTATCGCACGCAGGGACCTGGAATTTTTTACACGGAAGCACAAGGAGGCTGGCCACCAGACCTCGAAGCCCGATTTTCGATTTTTGAATTAGAAAAATTTTAAAAAAATTATTTATAAAACTTCTTCTCGATATCGCTGCTCGCCGATAGCTGATTCCGGGGTTATAGATAGATAATAAAAGCAAGTGTAATGTGTCTGTCTGTCCATTTGAAATTTGTTCGTTACCAATGTCAAATTATGGTAAAACTATACTTTAAGGTGGCCCCTTGGCAAACATGGCGATTTTTGTTTGGCTATCGTTTTTATTGGCGATTTTTGTTGGCACAGACAATGAATTCCCCTGTTGCTATCGGAATATGATTGGGGTTTGCCCGGCTTGGCGATCAATCGCGATTACAACTTTGCGAGAATCAAAGAGGCACCATAAAGTATATTCCTAATTTGAATGTTGTTAGCTTGGTTGTTTAAAAATGCCGCCATTTCCCCTATTTTTACATGATTGTTATTAACTGGAAAAAAAGAAATAAAAGTTTCATTCATTTAATGTCGCTGAATTCGGATAACTATTCCCTTTTTGACTAAAAATTTAGTCAAAGGCAACCTCTATGATTATAATGATTTCTTTTACTGAAATTCGGAAAGTTTTCATCATTCGCACTTACAATATGAAATAACTTTAATTTGAATCGAAGTTTATCTATAACGTAGTAAGTTTCATTGAATATAAATTAATGTTTTGATTGCTATCAATATTAAATCCGACATCAATTTTGAAACATGGAATATTATTGTATTAGTCTGCAATAATATAAACATGTAAGAAGTACAACAGCGGTAAGTTATGATAGGAACCATTTTCCTATTAACTGAGAAACTAGCGCCCTCTATGCCAAACTTTACAGAAATTTCTAGACGTTTCCAGAAGTAAAAATTGCTACAGTTATTTAAAACTGTAAAGGCTGGTTTGAACATCCACGTGAGAAGGTGCTACGTGGATATGATACGCGAGTGAAGTGAGACAATTTGCAGAATTTCACATTCTAATTTTGATTTGATAAGCTGCGTTACTGCATAGTTTACTTAAAGCAAAAAATTCATCACATATTTTCATTTGAGTATTTAATTCCCGTGGAAGAAGAAATGGATCCTAAAAAGCCTGAAGAAAAACCTGGTGAGAAAAAAACCCGGACAGCCTGATGATAAAGGAGGAAAACCAGGAGAAAAGAAACCTGGGGAAGAAAAAACTCCACCTACAAAGTAGAAGATCAGCTTTTATGGAAGAATAAAAAAAAAAAAAAATGAAGCCAAAATTATAAGTGAGTGATAAAATGTTATTATTTATGTTTTAGAGAATAACTTATAATAATCAAGATGAAATCTTAATTTTGCATTTTAAAATTTGGACTTTACTTACCCTTATAATTTTTTCCGCCTTTAATAATTTCGGTTAATTCCCAGTGTACGGTGCGCTATTTTTATACAATTAATATAATTATAGAATATACAATTAATATCATTATATAATATAAAATTATATTATTTTATACAAATAATATAATTTTATACATTATTATATACAATTAATTATAATTGTATATATGATTACCGTTGTATATATGCGTACCGTATAAGGAGCGTACCGTTCACTGGGATACAGCCAATAATTTCTTTTTATCCCTTTTAAGTTATAAGTATGATGCTTTTTGTTTTTCGTGTTTGGAATTTTATATTGTTAAACTGGCTGATTGTGTATGTGTGTATTATAAAATTAATTCCATATTCTTTTGTTGGTTAAATTGCACTTTAGTTCCCCTACTTCACCAACTCGCGAATTTGATGCGCTTTTTCACTCATGCTCATTAATTATCCTTTTGTTTTAGTCTTTTCATTGGTCGCTAATTAAGTTTCACTTTGAAATAGCCGTAGAATTTTCGCCATGGCATCGGCGATTTTGAAAACGCGCCAAGTAGGGGACCTAAAGCGCATTTTCACCTATTAAGGACTTTTTCTACAACGGATCTAGATATTCATTTGCATTATGTCGAAAAAATGTCATCAGTGTTTTGAATCTTAGGTTAAAATGTGCTTTAGGTCCTTGGCATGAATAATTTTAGTTGGTTATAAATTTTGTCATTCTTGGTAATCCTACTTTGATACACTAGATACGATAAACGTAACGTTTTCTAGAATTCTTATTTTGCCATTTCGTTCTGCCTGGACGCTTTTTTTTCCCGTTTGTCACCAAAGGTATGGGACCTTTGGTGACAAATTGAATCCTGTCTCCTAGGATTGTACCATTAATTTAATTCATTTAATGTTAATTGAAAATTTTATTTTGTAAAAATATTTTTTTTTATTTAAAATGTTTGGAAAAAACAGAAAGTTAATGATGGAAAAAGCAGAAATTTTGTGATTTTTTGTTACGCATAGTAATGCCATTTGGCGACTTTATAACTTGCACCGGTGAAATGAAGAAGTACCCATTTTCATACTATATTATTGACTCAATACATTCTTCAGGAAATTCTAATTATTATTCATTTTAGCACAAACGAATAGCAGTTTATTTATCATTCAAGTTTTCTCAAATTCTTGAAAGCAAATAAAAACTTTGAAGAATTAATTAGATACACTTAAACTTTTTAATAAGAAATCGTTAGGAAATCAAACTTACATCTAATTTTAATTTATATAAAATATTTCTAATTAAAATCATTAAACTAAATAAATATAGAAAATGAACAAAAATACTTGATTCCTTAAGCAAAGTTATTAAGAAAATCTACAAGGAATCAAACTTTTTTTTATTTGAATTAGAATAAAAATGAAAAACGAAAATCTGAAATCTTTCTATCACCAAAACCACAATAAGTGAAGTATTATACTCAATATTCGAATTACAAATGCCGAAGACTTCAAATTTGTCGATTCGATTTGATTTATCAAAATAAATACCATGTAAGCCATCGCAACGGACACGGTTTAACATAGCAACCAAAGGGGGGGAAAAAAAAGAGATTGGTAAAAATTTACTGTACGGTCGCTCTTGGCGATTTTTTAAAAAATCGCCAAACATCTTGCCAACCTCGCCAAACTGCACAAGTGAAGTATGAAAATAAGTAAAATATTCCATTTTTCATTGGTTGGTTCCCAGTTTGTCAAAATCTCCCATTTTTTATTGGCAGGAATCCTTCATCTGCGATTAATCAGAATTAGTTGGATTGTCAGAAAATGTTATTTATCGCCAACTTTGGAAAATCACGCCAAGAGCGACCGTACAGTAAATCTGAGCCAAGAGATTTTATTGTTTTTCTTAATTTTTGCAATGGGAACTACTTTGATATACTCCCCCCAAATCAGATATTTGGCGACTTTTTTTCTCGCCAAGCAAAATACCTGTTTTTGGCGCCTTTTTTTCTCGCTAAGATGGGGCTGGCCACCAGACCTCGAAGCCCGATTTTCGATTTTTGAATTAGAAAAATTTTAAAAAAATTATTTATAAAACTTCTTCTCGAGATCGCTACTCGCCGATAGCTGATTCAGGGGTTGTACCAGTTCCTTTTCAGAAACAATGCTGGCGACCATCTTTTGGAAAATTTTCCGTTTTTTTTTTTTTTTTTTATTGTACTGACACAAATGTTATATCATTGGAAAGAGCTTTAAAAAATAAACATCTTTTTCGCTTACGGCTTTTTCTTAATTTCAATATCTTCTGAGATAACAGCAACTTTCGAATTCATATATCCGTTGGGGAAAAAAAATCAGACGGTTTTTTTTTATTTTTTATAAAGTTTTTGTTCTTCAGTTTTTGTTTCTTAATTTGCATTATGGTGTTGCTATTATTGTGATTTGTTGCTATCATTTATTTTCAACTTATTAAATCGATTCATAACAATTCATTTCTTTTTTGTAGCTTTAGCTTGCTGTTTTGATGACACATTAAATTTTTTTTTTCAGAATTGCATTTTTTATAAAGTTTTTGTTTCTTAATTAGCATTTTTTTTATAAACTTTTTGTTCTTCCTTTTTTGCTTCTTAATTAATATTAATCGCAGTTTTTTTGACTCACTGATATTATTATTTGTTTTCAAATAACGTTCGATTGTAACATTTGATTTCTTTATTCTAACGTTAGTTTGCAGTTTTAACGATACATTAAATCGATTAATTACAATTCATTTTTTTTTTGTAGCTTTAGTTTGCTGTTTTCATGACACATTAATTTCTTTTTTTTTTTTTTTCAGAATTGCATTTTATAAACTTTTTGTTTCTTAATAAATATTAATGATGGTTTTTTGACTCACTGATCGTGTTGCTATTATTTATTTTCAAATAACGTTCGATTATAACAATTGATTTCTTTATTGTAGCGTTTTCTTCAGTTTGTGTAATCATTCTTCTGTTGGTTGCTTACCTTTTGCTTTTCAGATTTTAGAAGAAATATGCCGCAGCCCCCTCGAAAAAAGAAATGCTTGGAAAATAAAAAGCGACAAGAGAGAGAAAGAAGTCGAAGAAGGAGACAAGAAGAAACCACCCCAGAAAGAGAATCAAGACAACGACAGGATGCAGAAAGAAGTCGAAGAAGGAGACAAGAACAAACCACTCCAGAAAGAGAAGCAAGGCAGCGACATGACACAGAAAGAAGTCGAAGAAGGAGAGAAGAAGAAACCACCCCAGAAAGAGAATCAAGGCAGCGAGAGGACGCAGAAAGAAGTCGGAGAAGGAGAGAAGAAGAAACCACCCCAGAAAGAAACTCAAGACAGCAACAGGTGAGAGAAATTAATCAAAGAAGAAGAGAAGAAGAAAACACCCCAGAGAGAAACTCAAGACTGCAGAGAGTTACAATTGCAACAACTAATCCTCGAATGCGTCTCTGGAGGCATTTAGAAAATGCGGCATTCGATTATGAACCATCATCTGATTATGCTACTCATCCTTCGTGTCTCATCGGCTCAATGTCGCAAACTTGCCAACACTGTGAGGCGAAGAAATGGAAAGGTAAAGCCCCAGGTATGTGCTGCAGTGGAGGAAAAGTTCGATTATCACCGTTAATAGATCCTCCTGAGCCCCTACGCACTTTCCTCATTGGCCAGTCTTCACAGGACAAACACTTCCAAGCTAATATCAGACGCTACAATTCCTGTTTCCAAATGACCTCTTTCGGCACAACAAAAGAAATTAGAGAGCCTAGATACATGCCAACATTTAAAGTTCAGGGTCAAGTTTATCATCGCATTGGCAGTCTACATCCCCTACCAAATGAAGAGCCCAAATTTATTCAAGTTTATTTCGTTGCCAACAGAACAGAACAGGCGCAGAAACGTTGTAGGAATGTTCCAGAAACCAGAGAGGACATAGTACTTCAGTTGCAATATATGCTTCATCATGAAAACTCCTACGTCCAAAGCTTCAAATCGGCCATGGAAAAGATCAGTCCTAAATTAAAACTCCTTATTTTAGCCGACAAAACCCCACGCGGTGAGCATGAAAGGCGGTTCAACGCTCCGACATCATCAGAAGTGGCTGTAATAATGGTTGGAGAACAGCATGGGGCAAGAGACATAGTTTTAGAAGAAAGGAGTGGCACCATCAGAAGAATTGCCGATACCCACAGGTCTTACGATGCACTACAGTACCCACTTCTCTTTTGGCAGGGGGAAGATGGTTATCATTTTGATTTGCGCCAAACAAATCCAACTACGGGAATGCCACAAACAAAGAAGATTTCTGCAATGGACTTTTACGCTTACAGGATCATGATGCGCTCCTCAACATTCAACATTTTACTGCGAAGCAAAGACCTGTTTCATCAGTTTATTGTGGACATGTATGCCAAGATTGAATCCGAAAGGCTGCGATACATTCGATTGAACCAGAAGACGTTGAGAGTGGAACAATATGCCCATTTGAGGGATGCCGTTATGAATGATGGAAATGTTGCTGACATGGGACAGTTAGTTATTTTACCGTCCAGCTTTACAGGGGGGCCCAGGTACATGCACGAAAGGACCCAAGATGCGATGACCTATGTGCGAAACTACGGTAGACCGGACCTTTTCATCACCTTCACCTGCAACCCCAACTGGAAAGAGATACAAGAAGAACTTTTCGATGGACAAAAGCCCCAGGATCGCCATGATTTGTTGGCAAGAGTCTTTCATCTCAAGCAAAATGCACTCATCAGTCTTATCACAAAGGCGAAGATTTTTGGTGATACTCGATGTTACATGTACACGATAGAGTGGCAGAAGAGAGGACTTCCTCACGCCCACATTCTGGTTTGGCTGAAAGACACCTTGCACGTCCATAGGGTCGATGATTTCATCAGCGCAGAAATCCCGGATCCAGAAGAAGACCCAGACCTCTTTACCACGGTCACGAAACAAATGGTGCATGGCCCCTGCGGACGCATAAATCCCCGCTCTGTTTGTATGAAGGATGGAGTCTGCACGAAGCGATACCCTCGCCAGTTCTTGAAAGAGACGCAGACGGGACAAGACGGATATCCACTGTATCGTCGTAGAAGCCCTGCAGATGGAGGTTTTACAGCAAGCATCAATCTACGAGGATCAGAAGTTTCGGTGGACAATGCCTGGATCGTTCCTTACTGTCCACTACTATCCAAAATTTTTAACGCACATATCAACGTTGAGTACTGCAATTCTGTCAAGTCCATAAAGTATGTATGCAAGTATGTCAATAAAGGATCCGACATGGCTGTATTTGATGTCACCAGTGGAGCCAATGAACTGAATGAAATTCATCAATATGAGATGGGAAGATACATTAGCAGCAATGAAGCAGTGTGGAGAATACTCAACTTTCCAATCCACGAACGTCATCCCACAGTCGTTCATCTAAGCGTCCACCTTGAAAATGGCCAGAGAGTGTACTTCACTGAAGAAAATGCTGCTGAACGGGTCCAGACACCCCAGGAAACAACGCTCACATCTTTCTTCAAGCTGTGCACCCAAGATAACTTTGCTCGCAATTTACTTTACAACCAAATTCCAAAGTACTACACATGGAACAGCATGAACAAGAGTTGGAACCGCCGTAAACAAGGACAAATTGTTCCAGAAGAAACAGGAATCAGGTCTACTGATGCCCTTGGCCGTGTCTACACCGTCCATCCCAACAACTCCGAATGCTTCCACCTTCGCCTATTACTACATGAAGTTAGAGGCCCAACATCATTCACGGATTTGAGAACCGTTCAAGGAAGAGTCTGCAACACTTTCAAAGAGGCCTGCCAACTTCAAGGACTTCTGGAGAATGACGAACACTGGAACACGGCGTTAGAAGAAGCAGCTGCATCTCGATCACCCAAGATGATGCGTAATCTGTTTGCTGTAATGCTTCAAACGTGCTCCATGTCGGGCCCTGAACAGTTATGGATGAACCACAGGGAGAACCTGTCTGAAGACATACTGCATCAAGCAAGGATCCAGCAGCAGAATATGGACCTGGACTACAATGACGACATCTTTAACAGAGCCCTAATCTACATTGAGAACAAGATAATATCTCTAGGAGGATTGAACCTGAAAAGCTTTGGACTTCCCCAACCTAACAGAAACAGCGATTCTGCCATCTCCAGTGAAGTAATTAGAGAACGAAGTTATAACATGGATGTGCTCGCAGCTTATATACAGGAGAATGAGCCTAAATTGGTCCAAGACCAAAAAGAAGCCTTTGACAAGATTACTAGAGCAGTTTTTGATAGGCAAGGGGGTATATTCTTTTTGGATGCTCCAGGCGGAACCGGGAAGACGTTTCTTATCAACCTTATTTTGGCAAAGGTGCGGCACAGAAATGAGATTGTCCTGGCTGTCGCTTCATCCGGCATTGCTGCTACACTCTTGACAGGTGGTAGGACTGCTCACTCGGCGTTCAAGTTACCTTTAAATCTGACAAGCACAGAGACTCCAACGTGTAACATCCCAAGGAATTCAGGAAAGGCAAAGGTTCTACAGGATTGCAAGCTCATCGTTTGGGACGAGTGTACCATGTCCCACAAAGCCGCATTCGAAGCATTAGATGTCACCATGAAAGACCTCAGATGGAACAATGACAGAATGGGAGGCGTCGTAATGGTTTTGGCAGGCGATTTTCGACAGACGCTACCAGTTATTCCACGTGGAACGAGGGCAGATGAAATGCAGGCCTGCATAAAATATTCTTACATCTGGAATGGCATTCAAACACTTGGATTATCGACTAACATGCGAGTTCATCTCAATGGTGATCCCTCTGCCCAGCAGTTTGCAGATAATCTACTGAAACTAGGAAATGGAACCCTTACTTCAGAAAATGAAGATGGATATGTAGCGATGCAAGGCATTGGAAGGATTGTGACTACTGAAGAAGAACTGAAAGAGGCTGTGTTTCCGAATGTGATTCACCACTTCACTGATCACGCATGGCTGTGCGAAAGAGCAATTCTTGCCCCAACAAACGAAGCCGTCAGTGTTATCAACAAGCAACTTTTACAGAACTTACCCGGAACTCTTCATATTTACAAATCTATAGACACGACATGCAATATTGACGAGGCTGTCAACTATACGACAGAGTTTCTCAACAAATTAGAGCCACCTGGAGTACCCTCCCACATATTGGACTTGAAGGTTGGAGCACCGATAATTCTCCTCAGGAATCTGGATCCGCCTGCACTTTGCAATGGAACAAGACTTTCTATCAAGAAACTGATGCCAAATATTATAGAAGCCACCATCATGACCGGACATGCTGCAGGCGAAGATGTGTTTATTTCAAGAATTCCTATAATCCCTTCCGATCTCCCGTTTCAGTTTAAGCGTCTACAATTCCCTGTTCGTTTGAGTTTCGCGATGAGCATTAATAAGGCACAAGGACAATCTCTCAAAGTTGTAGGGCTCGACCTCCGTAAGCCGTGTTTCTCCCATGGTCAACTGTACGTGGGTTGTTCAAGAGTTGGTAATGTCGATAATCTACACATCTTAGCTCCGAATGGAAGAACATTAAATATAGTTTATCCCGAGGCTCTCTAACGAAAAGGACAATCTAAAGAAAAATTATTGCCACTCTCCCAAACTAACTCTGACTGTCATGCTTTAAATGATGATGTTATTGTTTAGTGCTCTCTTGAGAGCATGAGCAATAATCCGAATGGTGCTGCTTCCCAGTGCTACAGTACCAACAGACATTAATCGGTAAGGGTCCCTTGCGACCCCAGACCGAGCTCCACAAACATACACAAACACTCTCCTCTTCTAATTCATTGTCATCTAAGTTTAACTTACACTTAAATTAAAAATTTAATTGGTTCTCAACTCCAAATTTCCTGTAAGCAGGATGTTTTATTTCATCCATGTTTTCGTTACTTTTTATTTTTTCTGTACTGTACTCTCTATCTTTCCCTTTCAACTCTTTCCTATCTTTGATTTTGAATTTTTTATGTTTTACTTTTCTTTAAACTTCAGACCAATGATTATAACCACATGACTACGGTTTCCTAGCATGTGCTAATATGAGGTCTGTTCTCATTTAAACTAATTTTTTAACAGATGGCTCATGGTTAGGATATATTGTTCCTTTTTATCGACGGGGAATGTTGTGTGTAGGGGGGGGAGAGAGAGAGACTGTCTACATGTCCTACACTACTATTCCTGCGCTATTCACTTATCTGCCTTTTCTAAATGCACGGGCAACGCCGGGCGGGTACAGCTAGTACTATATAAATGTAAAATGTTTTGAAATTGAATTATTTGATTTTGTTTAATACATATATCACACATTTGTCAAGTATTATGCCACAAATCTATGATATTCGCATAATTTGATACTTAATTTCCTTATTTTTATTATTTCATGAAAATAATATTTTTTATTTCACATATTTTAGTTTCAATATATTTCATAACTATCCAGAATTTTTTTTTATTTTTATATAGAAGTTCAAAGCATTATTTTGCAAAAACGTTTTTCGAACTAAAGAAAATATAAATTAAATTTACCTCAGAAAAAAAATAAGATTTGTTTTATTGCTGTGATTATGGATATATTCTTTATAGAAAAAATGATACACAAATTTCAAATATAAATGTATAATTTTCCTAAAATGTTTTCATGAAAGCGTCAGGATGTTTTTCACAGAGACTTAAATCAAATAACAATCGTTACTTCATAAAAGAAAATTTAGACTAATATAAGTATTATGATCACAAGTTCTCAAAGGTAAAAGCAGTCAAACGTAGCGAATTTTCTTGATTCTTTTTCCTTGTCAAAAAATTAGGGCCAAAAGCAAGGGACAAATCAACAAAAATTGTGGTTGGTGTTAGTCAAGTAAATTAATTATTATACATTATAGAATTGTTAATTGATAATTATTGTTCTAATTTGCACCATTAGCATTTTTAAATTTGTGTATATTGTACGATAATTTATTTCGTTATATTTTGTACTATTATGTTGCATTTAAATGTAAGATTTTTCCATTGTCAGAAGAAAATACCAAATTTTTTTTATTAGAAGGTTGTTGTTAGATAATTATCTCATTAATGGTATTAATTAAATGAGTGTTTTATTGAAAAACTTAGTGTCTGTGTTAGAAATATTATCTAAATTTATTACCTCTGAAAATCTGAAACATTTTCAAATTTATATTGTTATTTTGTAAAGTGGTGATATATTTCGCTACATAATCATTAGATGAAATCCCAAAAATATATTTTCTTACATTTTATTAGCTTACAGTTTTACTTTAAAAAATATTGATTTTTTAAATATAGTTATTTAGTAACATCTATTTTTAAAAAAATGATATTTTTCTTCTAATTAAGGTTATCAATTTGGAAATTCTCAAGTTTGGTATTTTATAATTATTACTCAGTTTGTGAATTGATAGTATTGAAAAGAATTCTGATCAAGAAATTCTTTTTAGGAAATCTTGATTTCACTGTTTTATAGCTTTGTTATATAGTTTTTCAGTCAGTTTTTTTTTCCTGTATTATATTTCCTTACATTTTTGATTATTTAAGAACTATATAAAATGTTATTAATTTCTTAACATATTGTGTTCGTATATATAGTCTAGATACAATTCAAAATATCACCATTTTCCTATTCCTTATAGTTAAGCCCAATAAATAGGAATATTTGATATGCAAGACATTAAATGCAAGTTAAGAAACAATTTTTAGAAAAGTCTTATCCTATCTTACATTTATACCACTGGATTTAGTTTATCATTGTTTGGACTAGAAAGAGATCATTTTTAAGAATCATAGAATCCCTACTTTAAAAATAATGTATGCAAATTAACTGTTTTTAAACATATCACTAATTACCTTTCAAAACAAATTAAAGCACTTACGCCAAATTAATAATCTCTAATTGTCTGGCAGGGTAAGAGAAAAAGGATCTCCTCATGTCTTGAATCCTGTTGTTGGAGAGATCTAGTTCAGTCAACTTATAGAAAGGCGAGAACACGCGATTTTCGAGAGCCATTAATCCTGAAGACACGACATTGACTACAGTCACTGCTCCCTGGCATATCCTTCCAAAGTCAGATTCCAGGGTTGGGACATTGCTTTGGACAACTTGAATCTCGCAGTAGGCATTCTGGGAGGTTGGAGATAGCCAGTAGAAAGCACCCCAATTCCAACGTCTTGCAACATTCACCTTCAACATAAAAAAGGATTTAAATATTTTGATTACAGCGAAAGAGCATCTCCTAAACATATAAATGTAAATAAGACACGAAAGCATGCAATGATTGCAATATAATTTGATTAATAATGATTGATATTTAATTTTGAAAAATTATTTTTTGAATCAAATTTCCATTTTACTGCTAAAATATGAAACAAACTTTCACATATTCTATATTGAGTAATTATAACGTTGATTATTTGATATAAAAAATTTGTTATGCTATTATTGACAAATCTAAGTAAAATTTTAATATTTTATATTTATTTTAAAATAAATCAAGGTAGTAATTATTTAACTTCATATTTAATTGAAACACTCATGTAAAGAACATAAAGAAAAATAAAATTCCGCATTATTAGAGATTATTGAATCATTAAACCTCTCGCTACGCACTCGTAATTTCCATGGGCAACGTAGAAGAAGCAAATATTGCGCAACTAGCGATTTCGAAAGAGATGCATTTTGGCCGTTTATCTAACTGCGCAACTCTCTCTTTACACGTTCATGGTTTCATTTCAGCTTTTCTGTGATGTTTAATAGTTTATTTAGAAGTGGGCTAATAGATGGCACATTTCTGTGAAATATACAAGAATTTTTTTTATCTTGCGTGTCCTTTTCAAAGCTCAAATGTATCTGGCAGGAATAAGACATTCTGCAAGTGATAAAAACTATAACATTTCGTAAGTGCTATATTCTATATTCCTTAACAAAATTGTTAGAGTAGTTCTGACTCTGATTTCAAGTATTAGCAGTAGCGAAACGGGGGAGAATTTCACGGGTTCCACTGCGGATAGTGATGACTCTGGCTTTAAATATTTTATTAGAATATATGTTTAGCTTTTGTATTTTATAAAATAATTCATAATTTAACCAGGATTAATTTTCAAAATTTTGCTTTTATACTTCAATTTCAATATTCAAACAACTTTTTCTATGTAATTCTATATTGAAAAAAACACTCTTCTAGAAAATTTCTTTATATACTACATTTTAACTCTAAAATGTATATAGATTTGAAATAGTTAATGGCAAATTATGCAATTTTTTAACCTATTTCGATGAAAGAAATACTCTGTGATAGAGTTAAAGTGTTTTGAATTGCGAAAAATTATTATTTATTATACGTCGTACAAAGAGTTACATTAGAATTACCTATTTAACAAAAAACAAAATACTAGTAACAAAGAGATTTAAGCTCATCTGCAGTTAAAATCATAATATCTGACTTTCATAGATAAAACATATGTTTTTTAACAAATGCTAATTGATATAACCACTTGTTTATTAGAATAAAAAGTTCCCATACATTTATTAAAATTAATTTAGTTTTTAATCATATAGGTTTCTATTTTCTTTTTAAATAATCTATTTCCATATTCCAAATAAGAAAAAGAAACTTGATATCTAAATAAATTACAAACATTAATGCGTAGAAATATGTATTAAATTAAGAGCACGTGTATCACACTTTAAGAATTACTTTTAAATTAAACAGTGGGAAAATTCTTTTCTGCGAATGTGTGGACTTGATTTTCAATGGTTCGTGATTTCGCCTTTGGTTCTACAGTTTGCGGGTTCAATTTTCCCTTGGAGCATGGATGTTTGTAGTGGTTCGAAGTCCCCTTTAAACTGTTGTTCCCAAGCCAAACAGAACTCGCATGCAAATGTTTAATTTTGTTGATCTATATTCATTGATCTACATTTTATAGATAAATGAATAATATATTTTCAACGTTCCTACACTCACACACCCAAGCCAACCTTTCTTTAAAAGTATTTTATTCCATTATTTTAAGTCAAGATTCTCTTCAAAGATAAAATCCCTGGTGAGAACACCATAAAATACTTAAAACTTCAACAATCTGTCAAATGAAGGTGAGAACAATGCGGAAAATCTGCATTGACTGTACTTTGACATGTACATGTGCTTTTGACATGTACTTTGAGTGTACTTAAATCTATTTTAGTTGTTATCTAATAAAAAATACAACTTATATGCTGCCAAATGTAACCCCTCTAAAAAATTAAAACGGTCTCAATATTTATCAGCAGCATGGAGATTTTTCTCAGGCTAATATTTTTTGTGATAGAGGGGATTTGAAATATGACGTTTACAAGGCTATAAAGAGTAAAAGAATTTATTCAATGTCTTCAATGCAAACTACAGCTTATTTAATCGTAAATTATCGCCCGTACAAATTTATTAAATTTAAATAAAAATAAGACAAATTTTCCTTAATTTTGCCTTTTCTCTATTGGAAGTGAAAATATCTCTTATCGATTATTTTACAAGCATATAAATGAAATTAAACATGAAACTCAACTGGCTTTTAAATATTAAACATTTTATTTCTTTTGTTTGCTAAAAAAATACACTTTCTTCCTTTTTATAAGATATGAAATTTTAATTTATTTTCCGTGTAACATTGAATAACTCTTTAGACAAAATATGTTTCTTATGATCATTAAACACAGTAAAATAGGCATCATACTTTTATTTTTATTTTCAATTTTAGAACTCATATTATAATATATTATTATTAGTCTTAATATTTGAATTTCTTTTGTTAAGTGAAGATTAATGAAAATTTTGCCAATCATTTTACTGAAAGAAAATAACATTAGGTGGACTTTAATGCTTAAAACTTTTAAAAATGCTTAAAATTATTTGATGAATAACTAATACGTATACATACAAAAAATAATGTATATCTGAAATTGAAATATACCCACCTCGTGCATCCGTAAAAAAGCACTGATTTCAAAAGTAACACCGTTGTATGGCGAGGATTCACTTTCTGGATCATTTAGGAATTGGAAAGCAATTCTGCTGACGTCTAGAACAAAATCCTTAACATGACCCACTCTATAAAAATAATCGCCCGGGAAGGAATGAAACTGCCCTCCTCTCAGAGCCAGAGTAAAGCTTCGGCAAGGTTTGAAATTCTGAGGAAGCAGTTGGAACTGCGACCATGAAATCGGCCTGGAACAGATGCAGCCACACGAATCCTGAAAAAGTTATTATTCATCCATGTATACAGGATATTACAGTTATTTTAACATATACCCGATATACAGTAATCACTTGTAAATCAATTCATTAAAAATCCAATTCATCTAGAGTCCAATTTATCTAGTGTGACTCTTGTATTATTTTCCCTTACACTGCTTATACTAATACTAAGCACAAAGAAATAACTTTCATTATGTAATTAATTGCTTTTATCGTTTTAAAAGAACAATGATACAGGTAAGTAGCTACATTTTACAGTCAAATGAAATAATTTTTCTTTGTTTTACCAAAATGTTATTTTGCTCTTTTTTTAATTTTCAATTCCGAATAGAATAAGTATTTTTTTCGAAATGCTTTTTATCATTTAGAAAAACAAACGAATAACTTTGCAAACAGTCAATAATTTAATGCAATCGGGTAATTTAATATTTTATTTTTATTATGCCACAAACAACTAATTGTTTTTGATTGATTTTATCAAACTTGCTCACAATATTTTTGAGGGTGATTAGATATCATGCTGTGTAAAGATGACTTTAATCAAAACAAATGAAAAAACTAAGTGTTGAAACAGCTCGAAAAATAGTTAGAAGAAACTGAAAAATTTATATATGAATACAAACATCATTTTCTACACTTTAGGGTAAACTCAGACATTGTCGAGAGGATGATGTAATGATTGAACTTAAAAGCTACAATTCCAAGTCAATGGATTTGACTTTAACTTGAGGAATAAATGCTTGTTTTGGGTTGAAGACTTATTTTAAAGTTGCATATCACCACCAAATTATTTTCCCATGTATAACCCATAGAAAAATTCAATATGCCATGATTTGATGTTAAAGTTTTCGATCTTATAAGTCATTTGTTTGCAAATTTTTATAAAAAGTGATAATAACTCTAAGATATCTATTATGTATTTTTAAAAGATTTTTCTCTTAACAATTCATAATATTTTATAAAAAAATACAAAAATTAGATACGGTTATACTGTTTTCCTAAAACAACAAATGACAATTAAATATTCTGAATTAATAAATATAAGCATATTATTTTTAAATTGTCGATATTTTTTAATAAATACTGATTTCCACTCTTGACAAGATTTAAAATCATATGTTTTGGTTAACTATTTTAAATTTTGTAACAAAATTTGAAAAACATTTTGCTGAATTTCTTCATACATTTTATAGCGACCTTGATGGTCGTAACTTTAACTAGTAAACATTTTTATAAATTTTTTTCGGAAAATGTTCATTTTAAAATTAAACTATTCGTAGTTTATACTAATGAGTAATTGTTGCTTATTGTTACTTGTTTTGATTTTTTGATATTTATTTTTAATTGATGCTCCTGTTCTTGAAACCAACGTGAAATGCATAACTTTATTCTTCCTTTCTTTTTCATACCGTTAAAAAATCAATTTTCATTGTTTTCTTTCGGATTTTATTGCAGACTGCAACAAAGAAAAGTTTTGAAACTCGTGTTTAAATTTTAATAATTAATAAATTACATTTGTTATATTTATTTGCTGTGTTTTAAACAGTGTATATTCAATGTTATAAAATAAAACGTTTCAAATTATGGCTCACCAAATAAAAAACATTCTGAAAAATTATAAGATGTTAGGCCAAATTTACATGAACAATTTCATGGAGAACAATTGAAATATTTTACATAATTTAGAAACTGTGTAAAAAAAGTAACAATATTTCTGTATAATTAACTTGAAAAATGAATTTGAAATTAATTCTTGTAAAATTAATCATAACTGTCACTTCAGAACAAATCGGAGTACAAATGAACTAGAATTAAAGTGTGTGTGTGTGTGTGTGTGTGTGTGTGTGTGTGTGTGTGTGTGTG
>JAPDSC010015143.1:539834-554620 GCA_026290005.1 Latrodectus geometricus | reverse complement strand
GTGTGTGTGTGTGTGTGTGTGTGTGTGTGTGTGTGTGTGTGTGTGTGTTGGAGTTTTTTTTTTTAATCATTCTGAATTTATGACCATAAGAAGTTGAACTAAATCAGAATTAGTTGAGTTACTTTTCAACTGAATTAATAGTAGGATTATATGTGCCACGATTATATGATAAATTTAAATAAATCTTTATGTGTGAATTAATTATTATAATGAATAGATTATAATATATATAATTATAATATAAAATATAATATAATTATAATATAATTATATATAATTATAATATAATTATATATAATTATAATATAATTATAATATATGACTATAATAATATGATTATAAGATAATTATAATTAATAGATTAAAATGAATTATATTCATTTGCGGTCTAACGAAATCTTAGATCGAATAAAATTAATTTTACAATTTTTATTGATTTTATTACATAATTTCCTCTTTTACGTTATATTTTAGTTATTTTTCTACCTTATCAGAAATATTACAATTAAAATTTCTGTTCATGAAGAATTTCTCAAGATATTAATTCCAAATTAAAGTGTCTATTTCTGAACTTGTTCTGAATTTTGATCAAACAAGTTTAAAGAAGTTCATTCATCCTGTTGAAACATTTTTTTTTAATGTTCGTGACTTTTTTAAACTATTTAGAAATAAATATTTTTTCTCAATTCCATTAACTCAATAAATTAATGGAATTGAGGAAAAATATTTATTTCGCCTCAATTTTTACAATTAATTGCAATTTGTTAAGAAAGATTTTGTTTTAAAATACTAATTAAAACTTGATATATGCTAAGAATGCACATGATGATTTTATCTTTTTCTAGAAGAGTAAACGTATCCACTGGATTTATTTGATTTGATTGATTTTTAATACATACTTTAACAAATATTACAGACGTAGTCTGCATGACATTGTCTGTAATATTTGTGTTTAAGTACATATTGAGTACTTGAATATTATTATAGAAAATGTTGAGAACTTAAATTTGTTTTACAATGAATGAGAACTGCAATACTTTAATATTTTTTATTCATATCTTTTTTTTTCTTTTTTTGATATCCTTTATTATTTTTGACCTTCGACAATATTTGCCGATGACTTGCCAGTATTTGTTACAGTACTGTCAAACGAATGTGTCTTTCTTTTCAATTTCGTTTGAAAGTCTCATTATTTTCACATTCGTTTTCAATTTCGTATAAGCTGTCTCAACTTATAAAATTGATTGATAATTTATATTTTTTATATTTTCTTTCGGCACATTTTAAGTTATATATTTGGTTATCTGTAGGATTTCCCTTCAATTGATATAAGAATAAACTCTAATAAAGTATATTTAAAAGGAACTCTGATCTTTCCATTATTAAGGATGTACAATTTTACTTTGTGATTGAGAGAGAGATAAAATACTTTCGAAAATTCATTCATCAGATTCATTGAAATATATCCTATTAGACTCTAAGAGCTGCTTATAGATTAACTGTTGAACTGCGCTTTTAGGTGAAATAGGAGCGCGGCTGCCATAAAATTCCTTTGTCAAATTTTTGAATTTGTTGAATTTTTTCTGGTGGATTACATCGTATATCTGGTTACCTCTATTTCTTATTACGTCCTAGAGATTGCGATGCTAAAGATGTCTCATAACATTCGATCTTAGTATCCCTAGTCCTATGAGAGAATTTACATTATTTTGTTTCAGTAGCATATTTTAGTAAGAAAAGATTTCCTATATAATTTGAATTTACATTTTTGAAATTCATGTTTTTATGCTTTTTTAAACTATTAGATAATTTAAAAAAGCATAAAAACATATATGTTCTGACGTTTGCTTTTTTTTTCCCAAACTTTTAGTATTTCAAAAATATGTATACTTTTTATATTGTTTATCTAGCTTAATTTTATTACAAGCGTGTAAGCGTTTTTCAAGAAAAAATTTATTATGCCGCAAATGCGTGAATGCAGAAATGGACAGATTAACAACACTTTTCCGTCACCAAAATAATTCAAAAATTCACCTAAGATATTATAATCAACTGTGTAATAAATCCTGGGTTCTATTCATCCATTATTTAAATGGGTGTTTTGCTTTTTTGTATGTATAGCTATTGAAGTAAGTGAGTAAGCAAAATATTTTAACCATTCACAAAATATTTATTTGCATTGATTTATAAATTTTCGTTAACTTTGAAAATTTCTGCCAGCGTACATGTTTCGCAAACACATATTTTCTAATAATTCTTTGGTAATCAGATATTTGTAAAAATCACCAAGAATCAAAAACTGAAACACAATTTTTTTTATTATTTTTTTAATAATTACTTCCGAGGGTGCGTTTAACAATAGATTCTTAATTAATTTATAAACACTTTTCCACATAATTTTATGTAAATTTTAACTTTTCACAAATTTTATATTCCACACTAAAATTAATTAGTAATTAGAAGGTATTCAATTTCTCAAATTAAATTTTTCGAGTTAAAATTAAGGATATTCCTCACTAAGAAGGTTAATTTAATATTTCAAAAAAATTTTATATGCTGCTTATATTTAATGTTAAACCAAGTAAGTATACATATTATACTATATAGAGTGTATATATTATAGATTTGAGGAAATATTTTAAAATAAATCTTGAACAGTAAAACTTGTCATATGCCTACATAAAAAAAAATATTTAATTGATATTTTAATTTTGAAAATGGCTAAAAATATTAAACAACGAAGTTTCAAAAAACTGATAAAATGATGGGATGATAAATCAAAAAATTTTTCACTTTATAAAAGTTAATGAAAAAGTCAGCAATGAAAATCATCAACAATCAAAGTCATTAATGAAAAGTCAAGAAAGTAATGAAACCTCAAAACGTATAAATATAAAAACAGAGTAAAAGATCAAAGAAATGTTCTAGGTTGAAATGAAAGAAATGTATTTAAAAAAATTTATATTTAAGACATAAATCCAACTGTTTGAGCTGTTTACTATCTAGGGAGAATCTTTGGTGTAGCCCTCTTAAAAGTTTGCATTTATGCAAAAAATGTATTCGTAATTTCGTTTCAAAAAATTCAAATTTGGACTAATAAGCTTATTACTATTGCAGTAAAGAGGAGTACTAATATATCCCATTCTTCCATGAATTGCCAATTTGAACTCGTAAAACTTTCAATTGTTTACATCGTATAATTTATTAGCAATGTGAAATGAACTTCGGGGAAAGCAGTTTTTAAAAAATGAAAGGTATATAAGCATAAATATCCATAACTTTTCCCAGAGGTTCTCATATGTTGAAATGTTTCCCATCCGGTTTCGCATTCCCACAACATGAAAATATAAAATTCACAAGGGTGTCATTATCTCTTAGTTTTGAAGGTTCTAAGAAACTGTTTACTGTAAGCTACATTTACATTTAACGCTTGCATTTAATCGTTAAGCATGCTACATTTACATGTGCATAGTTTTATTTAAAACCAATGGGAATTCATAAGAGTTGTGTGTATATATATATATATATATATATGATCTTTCTAAAGTATCCGCATGCAAAACTTTTAAATTTTCACTTTGCTCAATCAATACGTTTCTATTCGTGTATGATTTTTAAGCAATTTCCTCACAAACTCTATTTCCTTTGTACATTTTGATAATATTTTTTATTTTCAATTTGTAGTATATAGTTTTAAGTTGTTATTTAGTTTAATTTCTATTTTTTAGACCATATGATATTAAAACAACGAGAAAATATATAAATTATTTTACAATTTTATAGCAATTATTTAACCATAATTCTAGCTTTAACCATAATTTGTTAGAATTTGTTACCTTTCTAGAACTTAAGATACTGTAAAACTTAATCATTTTGTAGATATATTTAAGCTTGTTTCAAAATCTATATTGATTCATTGTATAATTGTATACAATCATTGCAACTTATATAGAAAAATTTTCAGGACTTCAACTATTTACATTTTAAAATTTTAAATTTAAATCTTTAGTCGAAGATTTAAATTTAATGCGGTATACAATTGATAAAATTAAATTTTTGTAAATTTTTTTCATATTTTTTAATATTTCCCAATGTTTTGTTTTATTAATAAATATTATTTCATTGAACTTAATTGTTTATTCTTACTAATAATAATCTTTTTCAAATATCTCGTCAACAATATCCATCCCCACAGATAAATTCTTGTGCATTTTTCTAATCGATATACGCATAAAAAATCCTTCTAAAATTGTTTTCATTAATTTGTAAGACAATTTTAATACCTTTCTTTATTTGCTTAAATTCTATGTCATTTATATTTTTAATTTATTAGTTGATAAACTGTAGAATACACTAAATAATGTATTTAATTATTATAATATTTTTTTCTAGCATTGTAAATTTCCCTACTTTTAAATTTAAGAATTTTTAAAACTTGTAAACTTTTTTAAAAATAAATACTAAATTTTTCAAAAGTACATTTCTACACATTATAAATAATCATATGTAGCAAAATATTATTTAAACATTGTATGATTTATATTTGTTATTTGAAGCATAGTTTTTGCCTTTAAGTGAGTGTTTTGAAATTTTTTCTTCTTAACAAAAAATTTTGTGTCTTTTTTATGAAATATAATCTTACTTTACATTAGGAATTTAAATGGTGAAATATAGTGTAATAAATTTGATATCTATGTAACTTGTGATACATGTATCATTTATTTTAAATTAAATAAATATAAATTTTTACATTCTCATTTATAAAAATTTTATGACGAAAATCTAAGTTTTTGTGAACCTTCGAGTTTTTATATATGGCATGGACTCTACAAAACGATCAATTTTTAATTATTATAAAAACTAAATAAAAATTTGTTCTGTATTTTACTTTATATTTCTCAAAATCAAACCAAAGAATACATTCTATTGATCACCTCTTGAGTTTATTCATTTATTTTAAATTAATGAAAAGTTTTAAATATAATTAATGGTTCAATTTTTTTCATTTCATTGATATTCAAACGAGTAAAATAACATTAACAATTTATATTCTAAAAAGCCTTACAATTACACTTCTTTTTCCGTATTTATAATTACATAAAGTTCTTTAAGTGATATTTATTATTTCAAATTATCATCATGATGCCCAATGATGAGGTAGAAAATAAACAGAAATGCTATTAGCACACGTAATCTTGTTTTGAGTTACTTCGTGCTGCAACAATCACAATTTTAGAACATCATTCCAAGAGACGATTAAAATTAATGAGCGACATTCAGCATTCTAATTTATTTTTGCGCATTTATCTTCATATTTCTAATGAAAATTTTTATTGCAATGTTTCATAAGTTTCATAATAAGAAATGTCTGAATTCATCATACATAAAATATTAATAGTGAGATACTGAAAATAATAATTACAACTGTCTGATAGTTGTCTACAACAATATTTTTAAAAATACACACACACTCATATATATATATATATATATATATATATATATATATATATATATATACTGTCTGTGTATATATATATATATATATATATATATATATATATACTGTCTGTGTTTGAATCTGAAGTTAAGTATATATTATAAATTAATTTCAGATTATTTACCCATCCATCGGGATTATGTATCCAACTGAAGGATTATCTTAAATAATTAACTTCAATATGTTAAAAATAATGCTATTGGTTATATATATTGCTATGTTTCTACAATTTCAATTTCGTTTTTTTTTTTTTTTTAATATTAAGAACTTTTTGCAAAAACACATTCTGTTGTAAGGTAATTTTTAACATATCATTTATTTTATTACATTGATTTTACCTACTGCATTTTAATAACTGGTAATAATTATTTTTCCTTGAATGACAAATAAGTAAACAACATCTTATAAAAGGTCATATCAGTTTATATAAAACTGACTGAAATACAATAAAATTCTGCTTTAAGTTGAAATTAAATTATATAGAGGACATAATGTAAAAATACAAAAGATTCTCAACTATTCTAAACATGAGAACTACAAACATCGTAAATTTCCCTGAATAAAATAGGTATCTCTTTTATGTTCCAAAGCACAAGAAAATCAAATCTTAGAAATCACTAAATACTAATGATTTAATTGAAGAAAAACTGATACAAATGTAGTCTAAAAGATAAATTATAAAATAAACTAAAAATAAGTTTAAATCCTGGAATATAAAAGCAAGAGAGAAAAAATAGCTATTTAAAAATTTCTAATAATAAATGATATTAGAGTTTATATTAGAAGTTAGAAAGTTTTATATTAGAGTTTATAAAAGAGCTTTAGATAAATAAAATTTTAGAAAAAAAACAATTTCAAAATAAAAATAACATTTAATTCATGCAAACCCAAAAATTTGAAAGAAAAACTATTGTAGTACGTCTCACTTTTCTGTATTATTTTTTAAACATTAACTATCAGAAAATTGCATTCAGAAACATGCCAAAATTTGAAAATGAATTTCTCAATCTATGTATAAATAATATGCAAGCCAGATTTTAAATTATAAAATTTCTTTAATAATTAAATTTATTTAATTCAGAAATTGTAAAGCAGTATTAACAGATTTACCTGGAAATAACAGTTGCAAGGATTGTCTTGGATGGTTCTCACTTCAATGTCAGTTTCATTTCCGAAAGAATTGCCTGAGCAGTGTATAATTGCCAGTTCACTCAACAATAAGACCAGGGCAGGAATCATCTTAAAATAAGTATCCTGGAAGAATGTACAAAGTACCAACTGTCAATTTTAATGCATGTTTAAAAACTAGAAAATATTATTAAGAAAAGATATCACTCAAATATTTATATTAACACAATAACGTAAAATTTAAAAATTTGGCTTTATAGGATAAAATTAATTATGTGAAAAACTATATTTTAAAGGAATACGTGGAAGATATTGATATAATGTGATTAATTCTCCAATTTATTAGGTAAGAATTTCGTTTAATAAATATCGTTTCGTTATACAAGGAAAGACTGAGGTATATATAATTGAAGTTGAACTAAAATATTAATTAAAATTGTAAACTGAATAATTACCCTATGCTTAATAACAATTTGATAATAAAAAATAAATCATTTTCTCAAAAACGCACTCATTCTCTAATAAGAAAAAGTTTAAACTTAAAATTCATATTCAAAATTATTATTTATTGTATTCACTAAATAAAGACGTGATATCAACTTTTTCGTGATGTGTATTTGGTTATCAAAACATATCAATTTTCCGTTATAGTATCGTTGATATGTGTTGGTAACAAACTTGTTGAATAAAGAAGCTCTATTTTTCCATAAAATAAGAGTGAAGTTTATTTTATTCATGAATTTTAAGATGTTCATCAAGAATTGATTGTTATACAATGTGTACAACATTTATTAAATGACAGAAACATTTCAAACAATACTTCACAGGATCATATACCGGTATTTTAAAGTGCATTTGCAGGTTTTGAAGTTCTCTCTTGTGTCCAACACACATTTATAGCTGTATTAAAATTACATGAATTATTAAATCATGTTTTCAGATGTTTTGCTCTATTAAAAAAATATGACGTCTTATCAACTGAATGTATCTTTCGGTTGAACTGTTACTAATCTTAATAAAATAAACTATCTACATAAAATATTTCCAAATTAAATATACTTTGCTTAGTCACCAGATTTTGAAAATATATTATTTTAAACATACTTTATAATAATCACAAAACTTTTTCTCTTAGAAGCTCATTTTGTGTTTCTTTATGTTTTATTCTAATTTTGGAAAATCGATTCTGTATTATTGTACATTACAAAAAGGTAAAGGCTGGAAATTCATAGGAATTATAATTTATGAGAAATACTGAGTTTATAAATACCTAGAATGATTAAAATTACGATTTAAAAATACTGTAAATTAAATATTATTAATCAAAATAACATAAATGTTTTCAGAATATTCTAAGTAAAATAGAAATTCTTTTACGATGGAAAAGTCTTCTGCCCACGGCTGAGTGTTTCATTATGAGTTCATCTGTGAGTGTTTCTCCCCAAGTGTTATTTCATCATATTTGTTATGCTAAATATTTTACTCAGAAGAGGAAATTTTTTTTTTAAAAAAATTCTTCTACTGAGTTTTGAAAAAAAATTTTCAAAGCTCACAACAACTGTCTCAAGAGTTTACAGAATTTTTTACCTTCTCCTTTTGTTTTCTTATATTCTACGAATCTTTTAATTTTATATTTATTTTAAATAGAAAAACATCTTTTTATTTTATATTTCTCTTTTTTAAATAAAATTTAAGTTCTCTACAAGTAATATTACTAAATTTAACGTATTTTTGAAAACATTTTATAATGATTTGAAATAAATATTTGTTTATATTTGTTCTGTACTTAACTGAAATTTGTTCAGTTGTAATAGATTTGCATATACCTTACCCTTTCCTCTAAAATGATAAAAAAAATAATCAAACTGTTTTGTTATAAGCTATTGGCTAAGCCATGAAGAATCACAAAATTCAAATTTTAATGCATTTTTTCCTATACTTTAGTGTAATTAGATTATTTCTTTCATTTCTGACCTTATTATTGTATGTAACGATAAATTAAATGGTAGTTATAACTACACAGTGGCCACAATAAATGCAACACCCTGAAGGAAGCATGCAAATAACATGAAATTTACAACTTACATTAGAGGACGTGAAATATGCAAATGATTAGAATTTCAACACAGACGCACATCATGCGTGCTTATGATGCCACTTCAAAGCGCTAAATAGCGCTTTGAAATGAAAAATAGTCTTTTTCAAAGAGCTAAATAGGCTTGGAGATTTCGATGATTTCAAATTCGGCAATTGTGTGTGTTTGTGGGAGTGCTTTTTTTTTCAAAAAAGCGATCAATTATGCCTCGCAGAAAACAGTGATCATTTTTTTATCAAGTACCTAGGTTCGACAGTGGAAGGATAATGGCCTACCGAGATTGTGGATTATGTTCCAGGGAAATCGATATTCGTGTTGGACGAAACCAAACAACTGTAATGCGGATATGTGATCGTTAGATTCAGGAAGGTATGATAGACCCACGTGTTCGATCGCATCCACCTCAGTCCAACACTTCACATGATGACAGGCAAATTTTGCCCATGGCAGTAACTCATCACTCAGCCCCATCATGAACCATAGCACAATATATTCAGTCTGTAATGCATCATCCAATGTCTCCGCATACCATTCGACGCAGTTTACAGTAGAGTAGTCTGTTTGCAAGACGTCCATTGCTTCGTCCACCCTTGGCTCAGAACCAGAGACGTCACCTCCACCAATGGTAAGATGAAAGAAAGATGTGGATGGCAGAATGGAATAAAATTGTCTTTACTGACAAGTCATGCTTCTGTATGCAACACCCCGATGGTCACCTTCGAGTCTGGAGGCATCGTGAAGAGAGGATGCCGAACAGCTGCATTTTAAGCCACCACACTTTTCCTGCACTGGGTGTTATGGTATGGGGCGGTATTGGATATCACAATCCTTTAATAAGTATTGCCAGTTCTGAAATCAAACATCTCCAAGGTGTTGGAGCCAGTTGTCCTTTCTTACCTTCAGAGTTTCCCCACAGCCATATTTCAACAGGATAATGCGCGAGCACATATGACACGCATTGTCCAAGGATTCTTCATCAATCGCCAGATTGAATTGATTCCCTGGCTGGCTTTCTCTCTGGATCTTTCACCGATAAGAAAACATATGGTCCCTGGTTGTTTAACGATTGAACCAGATTATATTCCCAGCTGCCACACCATATCAGTTTTAGCAACATGTGAAAGCTGCTTGGAATGCTGTTCCCCAAGAAAACATCCAGTCTCTTTGAATCAATGCTGAGGTGTAGTGATCTCCAACAATAGCGGATACTCTGGCTACTGATTTTGGCAGGAGATACATTGTGTTGCAATTTGGGAGGCCAGCAGTGTATTTTGGGAGAAATAACATATACACATTTCCAGATGTGAGCGTTCTTTATATAAACCCTAGGTACACATTCATTACTAAAAAGAAAATTAATGTAAGCAATATTTTGTTATTATATTAGATCTGAAACACTCTCTCGTAAAAAAGTGTTTACAAAACTTTAATTTATAAAATGAAAATATAAAATTTCTAAACTAATTTCTGGGCAATTAGTATACATATTTCTTAGAAAAAGATATTATTACTTGCAGTCCATATTACATTTGTCTATCATTTATTTTTTAATTGTTTTTTTGAAAATGAAAGAAAGACTATTTGCAGAATTTTTTCAACAATAATTATACATTGTATAAATGACTTTTCATAAAATACTAGCAGGCAGATATTAAATTTTACTAGTTTAATGTTCAAAATAATCAGAATATATAGTTTCTGGCTGTGCCAAGAGGAAATGTAACGCAGTTCAGTCTTCGTAGAAATGTTATTTTTATGAATTAAATATCTTAGCATTCAGAAAACGTAAAAATGTGCTTCAGAATATCATTTTCAAAAACTAAAACATTTTACTGCGGTCTATAAATCATAAATTAGAAGTTTTTTAGGAATAAATATTGAAAGAAAATAGTCTTCTAATTATTTTTAACGACCAGATCTATATTATAGTCAAATATGATAAAATTTTATTTCTAAAGAATTTTTTTTCATAATAAAATATCGAACTAATTTACTAAGTAAAACACTCTGAACTAATAAGCTGATGAAAGCTAATTAACTTCGATGATTAAAAAATCTCTATGCATAAAACAACTAATTATTGGTATGTAATTATTGAGAACTTATAATTGCTTTAATTACTTTTATTTCAAAGACCTGTAGGAATTTTCTTTTCAAATTATAATGAGAACAGAATTTTAGAAGGAACACTCAAAAACATTCTCATCAAAATAATTTTCTGAGACAATCTATTAATTATTAATTTGGGAAATTTGATCGTGATTGCTCTGAAAAAAACTAATTTAGTTAAATTATAAAATATTTGAAATAAGTTCCCTGATCGCTTTTTTTTTAAAAATATTCTCTTGTAGAAAGCTCAATGGATGTTTAGGAATGTATATATATTACATGTAAGCAGTAGAATTCATAATTTTACTTAAAATTTTCCATCGCAACCATTAAAAATATTAATAAATTATTAATAAAAATATTAATAAATTACAATACCATTAAAAATATTAATAAATTATTAATAATAATAATTAAATATTAATAATAATAATTTTAGTCTATGAATCAAAGATTAAAACTAATATTTCAATCAATTTACGAAAATAACTTTTTGTAAATTGATTGTAATATATAATTATAATATATTAAAAACAATTACAGTATTTTGGACTAAAAAATTCTTCATTGGTCTGAATAATGAATTGTAAACAAAAGCAAATAGAAATTAAAAATTATAAAGAATTTTTTACCATTATTCTACTACAGTAAATATAAATTATTATTTTACCTATACAAAAAATATTCTAAACTACACTCCACTTAAAAGAAATTAATACTTTACAGCTTACGTCAGAACATTGTAGTTTTCATGATACGATTGATTTCTTTCGTGAAGAGTCAATAGATGAAGCAGACACACATTCATTTTTTAATTAATAATTATCTCCAGATTAATTTCTGCTCCAATTAAAAAAAATTTCTTTAATAGTTCCTGATTATAAGATTTTGAAATCGGCATTCATTCTATGAATTTTGAAGTTGATTATAAATATGAAAGCTCAGCGATTTATCTTTCCTTTCACATTAAATCATATTCAAATTTTTATTGTATAAAACATTTTTCGACATTTTTTATGCATTTTACATACAAATTGCTTTCCATGCAGACACGCAAGTGTTTCTTTCATTCTCTTAATGTTTTATCATATTAGTCGTCTCATAGTTGACACTATTTGGAGCTAACAACTATGCATAATGATTATCCGAATATTTACATTGTTCCTTAAAAATAAAAAATAATTAATAGTTGTTAAATTGTATTATTTATTGTCATCAATTATTTTTAATTAACCTTAAAAGGGAACTAACAGATAGAGTGAACTAAAATGTTGCCAGTTTGCACACAGAGCCGCTTATATACATTCCTTACCCTCCAGTAGTTAGACATGTTCATTTGAAACAGTATAGTTATAAAATAACAAGAAAAGAATGATTAAAAATTTAAATCAGCTTATCAGTTTCTAAAAAGTTTTTTTCTCTAATAAGAAGTCTCATATTAATCTTTGGAGTTCATTACTAAATTCATCCAATTTATATCAATTTCAATTCAAATTAGAATTTATCTTTTAAAATTAGACATCTCTATTAAGATGAAGAATTATGAAGTGAAATTAGTTTTCAGATTTTTTGTCACAATTTATACAAACATCAATGAATTTTTCAAATTGCCAGTAGAGTCAAAATGAAATGTGTAAAATTTAATTTCATTAAGTATATTTACAATTTTCTCTACAAAATATCTAATAAATAGGATGTAACACATTGATTATATATAAAAAATAGGTTATTAAAGAAATTGGGGTCCTCATTTTGCTCACAGTTAAGAAAGTATGTGACAAATCTGAGGTAAAATGATATGAAAAGCTACAACAATTTTTAACAATTATTTATTCATAATTTTGAACCAATTGAAAATCTTTAAAATACGTTTCTTACGAAACTTATTACTTATTACATTATTCCTTGTTATTTTAAACACAAAATCAATTAGAAAGTGTCTTCTGTATGCTAATTTAGCTAATTTGAATTCAGTCAAATATGTTATATATTAATTTATTCGTATTGTAATCATTTTATTTTCCTTGTCGTGTAAATAATATTAATTACATTATAATTATTGTAAATATATTTTATATGATAATCATGAAAATAAATATAAATTAATTAAAAGCTGTTTATATGTATGCAGCTAAATCTTCTTTTTAATTCCAATATTATATTTTGGTATACAGTGATTATAAAAACATTTAGATTGAATTAGTAAAAAGTTTTATATGATATTATACAAAAAATCCTTCATATTTATGAATCAAATTTTTAAATGCAATAATTTAATTAACATAAAATATTAGCAACTCTTTACACAAAATGAGCAAATTATTTTCAAATAATAATAAGTTTAATATTCTTTTCTGATTAAAAAAACAATGTCTTACATATGAATCCTCATTATTAAGGTCATAATGTTCATCAACAACATTGTCACTGTATTTTAAAATTGAAAAAATTATTACAACTGCTGAGTCCTTGGCTTTAAGAAAAGTTTAAATAAAAAACAGTCGATATTGTTATCAGAAATAAATTAACTTTGTTCTAATCCAACCAAAGATTCATTCTGCTTATAGAATCGATGCCTGTTATATTGATATATTCTTCTTTGTTTATTTATTACATATCTATAGATGTGGCATTAAAATCTGGAGTATCGTATCTCCTCTATGTACAAAAAAAAGCTTGTTGGAAACGTTTCATATGTGTAGTTACACTTATCAGTACACCGTATCAGTATCAAACTTTTGAGCTAACACATTCGCTTACTTTCATTACGTAATATTTCAAATTTAAAGATAAACTAAAATTGATAATTCTGTTTTAAGAAAGTGGAGCAGTTTGAGGCGACTTCTTTAGAGTTATGATTCACTAATGTAAAATGATTGTTTATTCTTTACAATACACATACAATGATTATTTCACTTTGTAAATTTTACCACACCGTTGAAATATTAGAAGTTTGTTCACTTAATTCTGCAAAAAAGAATTTTTTTTGTATTAGAAGTTTACATTTTTGCAAATAAATCGCCAGCCATTACGGTATGAAACATAACAATGAAACGCATGTTTTAAAATTTAAATTTATAAAGGAGACTCAAATTTCTAGAATTTCTTTCATACTAAATAAAATTAAAAAATTTTATCTTTCATTATTTCAAATCATTACAATATCATGTTCCAATATCATATTGTTATGCAAACTTTTATTGAAAGATGTATTTTTATAGGAAAAATTACTTTAATTGATTAATAGATAAATTAAACCATCGTTTCATTAATTATACAAAACATTATGTACATTAATAAAGAAAAAATGTATGGATATTTAAAGTAGTTGTAAATTTTTATACAATATATTTTTATGTCTTAAAATAAAAAAACTCAACTAAGACTTGAAATTTTCAGCTAATTTATACGATTAATTTCATATGGTTCATATGAAATTAAGTGACCTAAAGCATATAAAAAGTGCACACATATTCATATATATTTCAAGAAATAATAAATAATTTCTTTCTTTTCAAATAGTTTTAAACAACATATATTATTTTGTAGATACGAACAAGATTTTCAATTTTCATATAAATAAATTCAAAGAAATTTATTTTTAGGCAGTTAAAAAGCAAAAAAATTAATAGACTTATAATATTTTTATTTATTTATCAATCCAAGTTAAATAATGAATATAGAATAAAAAAAGCATTTTCTATTTAAAATTTATTTCCAATTTCGTCATATTTTTTAAAATACGAAAATATTAGTTTTCAATCATAATACTTTTTAAATGTATTTATATAGATATAAATATTAAATTCAAATTATGAAATAAATTTGTTGGAAATATTAAAATTCTTTATATTTTTGAGTTAAATATGCTTTATGAGAGGCATTTTTTTAATATAGTAGATAAAACTATGTATATATATATATATATATATATATATATATATATATATATAT
>JAPDSC010015143.1:524257-539734 GCA_026290005.1 Latrodectus geometricus | reverse complement strand
TATATATATATATATATATATATATATATATATATATATATATATTTCTGAACTGATAAATTATATTTTCATTCTTCTTGAAATAAAAAAAATGAATAATATTTTAAAATAGTTAAAAAATAATGATTAATTTTCTTACTAAGAAATTATTTCAATATCATTGATTATTAATCTAAAGGGTGAAATTTCTTATCTATTAAGTAATCTAAGTTTTGTATTCTTGTGTCTATTATATCAAAAGTTTATATATTGCCTCTATCGTATCTCTCTTACTTTTATGTATTACTCATGGTGCTGGTTTTCAAAACTCTCCAATAAAAGTATATATTGGTTAATTAATCTTAACAATATATTAATCAATCTGAGCAATCCTTTGAAAAAATGTTAAAATGAATCCAATTAAAAAAAGAAAAGAAATGTTCCATTATAAAAAAAAATCTCATATAAAGATAAGGTAAATATCTAGTCAAAGTAATTTATTAAGCATCACTAAAAATAAACTTGGATAAAACAAGACAAAAAAATTATGGATAATGAATCGAAAGAATATTAGGAGATAAGGCAAATGTAATAAAAAACCCATCAGGAGTGAATGAAAGATGCGCAAAGACAATATATTCAAGTATATTCAGATCAATAACGTCAAAATACGGAAGATACTGGAATTGCCTCAAAGGAAAGAAAAGTTGCCTAATATAAATGAACTATAGCCTGAAAGCGTACAGAATATTACTAACATAATTTATTACTTTATATGAACTTTGCCTTTATTTTTATCAGTTGTTATCAATTTACACTAATATTAAAATTTGATGCTCTACCTTAAAATATCTCAGTAATTTTTTCTAGAACAATTTTTCTTCAAATTTAAACACGTCTTCAAATAATTTTAATTTCATTGCATGACACGATTCTATCTTCGTGATTCTGATAGTCTAGCTAAAATGCTTACACTTTTCTAACTTTTTATAGTTAAACTTTTGTTTGAAACTCTTAATGCGTATGAAGAAAATCTATGATGTGAATCTTAAACGCTAAAAAAACAACTGTATATGTTAACAGATATTGACTTCTTAATTCTTTATAAAATTAAGAAATACTAGCCAAAATAAATGCATGAAATTCAAACATAGATTACATCCGTAATATCTGATACCAGCTAGTCAATTTGAATAGGTTAATTATAATCTCCTAATAATAAAATTAATTTTATTTCTGAAATTTTAATTGATTTGTAAAACTTGGCAAAACGTATAATTTCACAAATTTTCCAAAAGATCCATATAATCCCATGATTTAAAATACAATATTTTTTAAAATTTCAAAAAAATTCAATTTTTTTCAAAAAAGTTCAAAATTTGAACTTAAAAATTTTCAAATCTGAAAAATAGTCGGAAATGTTTTTAAAAAAATTATTGCTAATAATTAAATTCATTATTATAATCATAAAGAACTTATTATAATCATGAAACCTAGGTTTACCAATTCAAAGATTAAAATATAAAAATTGATTTGCACCCCATTAAATATTTAAATGAACATGAACATTTAATTCTTCAATCAGCTTACAGTATCAACAAATATTTTATTTTAACTGTTGATTGTAAAGATAAAATTCATAATTATATTTACCAAGCAATTTTTCTATTACTTTTGAAAAAACTACAATGATAAGCAAGTCATTGTTCAGGAATTCAGGTATTTTCGCAAATAATCATTAATGTGTTACTATTACTTTATGTTGATTATTTTCGTCGTTTGAAAGTGCAGGATAGTATAAAGCATTGAAACATCCTTTGCGTATTGTCTTCCCGGAAGGCATTTCCTAGATAGGAGAGAAGACACCAGGAACACATAACACCTTGTCTTAGTACATAAGTATTTGGGGACTAAAGCACTTCTGCTACTATTTATTTAGTATTCTGCACAACCCCAAAATCAGTCAAGTTCAATCCTGTCATTTGCTGCACTTGACAAAGAGTACAGCTCATTGTCAGGTCAGAAGAATTGATTTCTCTCTAGTTCAGATGAACAAACACTAGATGGCAGCACTACAAGCCAGTGATGTACTTCTATTTCTCGAAGCAGAAACAAGAAGATGTCTCTAGACCTTAATGTTCTACCCCCAGAGATACTGATTTGGATTAGGAACTTGGGGAAGTTGACGACCTCAACATATTTAATGTGCCCTAATCGCCTTTAGTGAACACTGTAGTCTTTATTTATGTCCCAGGATCAAACTCACTTTCTTTGGGTCATGAAAACGACGCCCTCCTCAATGAGTAACCACAGCTTTGTCCACTCTTAGTCTGTAGACGTATTTACTGAAAGAACAAGCACAAAATTTTTTCTCTCCCATTGTTCAATAAATGCGGGATTCCAATCGTAGAGTTGTCATTTCGTTTATAATGAGTTAAATTACTTATTTTATAAATATTTCATTTAAAGTAAATAGAATTGAAATGTTATGCATATTAAAATATTGTGCCATTCCTTAATATCTCATAACAGAGTATTTTTGTTGTTATAATAATGGCTAAGTCATTATTTGCTATTTGCTTTTGCATCTTTCAGCTATTTCTGATCAGAAAATTAAACCTATTTTGCATAATGAAATCTCAAATCATGATCCCTCTAAGAACGTATTTTTACAGAATAAATACTTAAATATAACATTTACATTTTGAATTTTAAAATTATTTTATAACTTCTAATGATAATTGAACAAATTAAGCAAAGATTTAAAATGCTCTTCTCTAATTTTTTTCTTTTTTTATGCTTTTCAATGAAATATATCTTAACAGCAAAAAATGAGATCATTAAAAATTTATTAGTCAGCTTGTTCCAGAAATAAGGCTTGTGTGATCACTTTTATCGTTCAATGACATGTAATGACTTGGAAAATACATCACAAATTGTTCTCCATTAAAAATGGAATATTTCAAAAATGGCGATGCGAAATTCCTTTTGAAATTACGATTTTTTATTCCTGGAATCATTTTCATTTAAGTGATAGATTCAAATTGAAGCCTTTAACTATTTTTGTTACTTGCACAGAATCTCTATAAATTTTCTGTAACTTTTTATTTTTTGCTTAAATCCTATTTATATATTTAAAATTAGAGCTTCAAATTATTAAGTATATTTTATTACAAAAGTTCATCCTATTTTTAAGAGAAATCATTACAAAAATATCTACAATGTTAAGGTAATAAAAACAAATTTTTGAGGTGAAATAATTATATGTATTTAATAGTATGACATAAACAATTTCTGCATTGATTACAGATGATTGATATCCTAAAATCTTCTATATTTAATAAATGATGTAATATGAGAGTTATGAGGACAATCTGATCATGATGTCATTGTATCTCTTATTTTTATTAAAAATTTTATAATTTACAATAGTATTCATTTTTTATTTCATAATATTGTCTTAAATTATTTACGTTTTCGTTTTTATGATAGATAGTTGTATATTTCTGGTGGAATCGGAAATATGAAAAGATAGAGTTCACTTGCAAGAACACACTTCGTTACGGAAAAAAATTTAGATTGATTGTATAATATACACTGTCTACCAATAAGTATTTAGACAAATGTAATAAAAAGAATAACTAACTTTATTCACACAAAATCAATGGTTGATAGAGCCTCCACGAGAGGCAATTACAACGTGAACTCTCCGGGGCATACTTTCCACAAGTCTTTTTATAACAGCTAGTAGTATTGTCTTCCACTCGGCTTTGAGTTGACATACAAGTTTCTTCACTAATTTTAAGTGGGTAATGCACCCCTTAATTCGGCGATCCAACTCGTCCCAGAGGTTCTCGTTAGGGTTCAGGCCTGGTCTCTGGGCGGGCCAGTCCATTCAATGAACTCCATTAGCACCATACCAAGCTTTGGTTAACCTCAAAGCATGACAACTGGTAGTGTCGTCCTGAAAGTAACAGGGGTCCAAGCCATAAAACTGCCATAACGTAGGAAGCACATTGTCATCCAAAATGGTGCAGTAGGCATCAGTGTTGAGATTACCATGAATGGGGAAAAAATTACATTTCTTTTGTTTTGCAAAGTATAATCTTTTTATTCTTTAATTTCATGCAAAATTTTATTAGAGTTTATAATCTTGAATCTTTTTCTTTATCTCTCTCCCTCTCTCTCTCTCTCTCTCTCTCTCTCTCTCTCTCTCTCTTTCCCACAGACTCAAATAAAATAAAAAGAACCTTAAATTGCCTTAAAATCATTGCCTTAAAATTCTTGATAAATGTGATATTATATTACACTTTTAAATGAAGTTATTATTTAGAATCCCTGTTTTATTTCTTAGCTCTGCTTTTAAATTGAGTTTATACAGTTCATTACAATTTAAATAATAAATAAACATAAAAAATACGATAATAGAGAAATATACGCACCTTTATCATAAATATAAATCTTTATAATAATTTAATCCTTACATATGCAAAGGTACTTTAATATTAACTATTTTTAATTAATTAGTTAACTTAACTAATTTTTCTTAATTATTTAATTTAATTTAAAGTAAATAATATGTTCTTAAAACTCAAAAGATAATCCGAGAGATTTATGATTAAATTTTTAATTAGTTCTTATTAATTTATTTTATATATTTCAATTTACATTTATAAAAAGTTTTCAAAGCATTAAATTAAATATTTTTATTAGAAACATATTCTTGATAAAAGCAATTAATTTTTATTTTGTGATATATACTGAGCTTTGAGCGAAAAAATTCAATTTCTGTTTTTGTTATTAAAAATCAATGTCACTAAAATAATATAATATGTGTTTTTTTATAATAATTAAATTTATTATTATAAAATAGTAATAAAAATAAATAAATAAAATAATAAATAAAATTAAACGCTTAATTGCATCATTATAAAATGAACAAATAAAATAAAGCTAAGCATTTTTGAGGGACAATTCTAAATAAGTACATTATGATTTTAAATAAACTTGAAGGCACAAGATTCATGTGATACAAGGTATTTGTGTCATATGGGCCAAAAAATTCTTAAAATTACTCCCAAGGGTATCAAAGATGAAACCTGGAAGTTTCTCAAGCACCGACGGATATGCAAGTGAAGGCATCCATCTCTCATTACTTAACAGTCATTAGGAATCGACCCCAACTCCGAAAAGTCTGACCACTTAGCCATGGTGAGCTTATATACATATATTTCAACAAAATACTGCCATGAATAATATGGCTAGCATTTCTATAGGGTTCTAGCGTTTCCATAAGGATAAATTTCTTCCTTGGCAACTAGATTTTTCACTCATTGTTAACCTCAAAAGTATGATAGGCCACTAGACTCATAAGCACCGTATTGTCAAATCTAGCACAACTATTGATGATTATTGGGTAGAATCCCTCACCGTATGGTGTTAAGATTCTTCATTACTGCTTGACTGGACATACACAAAACATCCATCACTGCTAATAATTTTTTAAATTCTGATTTTAACATTAAATTTGAAGTTTTTCAATATTGCTGTAAAACAATCATTTTCTTCGATGTGCCTTTTTTTATTTCGAAAAATAATGTAAAAGATATTTAGCTTTTTAACTTGAATTGCATCAAAAGCTTTAACATCTACCTCAAAACTTTTAGATCTTTCAAATCAAATCATATTTATTACTGCAAGCAGTATTGCATAAAATAAATGAGTCAAAAAAATTCGCTTAAGAACATTTTATTAGTATATTGAGCTCTTTATGCATAATGTGATTGATTGGTATGTAAGTCATTGAAGTTTATAGAATTTAATTTACTCTCTCTTTTTTTAATATATAAGTTACTTGAACTGTAGTAAATGAATAATGATATTAATTACATTAAATGTAAAAAACGTAATATAAATTTAAAAAATCCCAAGCCTTAATATGAGCAAAAAACTTATTTTTCCATTTTAAAACAAAGCAGTAGGAAATTTCTTATTACATTTTATTTTTCGAATAGGATCCTATTCGAAAAATAAGATGTAATAAGAAATTAAAATATTAATTATTTACAAAATTTTATACTGAAAAATTACAACAAATTATTTCGAAACCTTATTTTTTCTGTTTTAATGTAGTAAAAAATCTAAAATTATTTGTGAACAATCTTTTTTAAATTTATAGAATTTTCAAAAAAAAATGTTTTCAAAATTCTAGAACATTCATTTTTAAATTATTATATTTCAGAATAAGAAATTTTATAAGAAAAAAGAGATTAAAACTTTTTAAATGTTCTTAATGAATGAATGCTACAAGTTTGACAAAAACAAAAAATAATTACACTTATAGAGGAAAGATTATTTTTAAAAGTTGTCTTCCTCAAATGATTATTTCAAATTGAATTATTGCTTTTGCTTAATTTAAAATAATTCTTAATTATTTAAAAGCCATTTTTCTGCTTAGAAAAATTTATGTTTCAAATAACAATATAAATAAATAATTTAGAAGTAAAATGTTCTTTGTACTCTTGTTCAATGAAATATTTTTACAAAAAAAGTCAAAATTCTTTTCAAAATTTAAATATTTTTTCTAGAATTTTAAAATTAAATAATAATATTATTAATATTTTACTACAAATTTAATCAAACATTTTTAAGATAACTACTTACAACGTACAATGGTGTGAATTCCAGCGCAGTAAGGGATTCCTTAACCGCAGTTGTAGATCATCTACAGATAAGAAGGCGACTGAATTTCGTTTCAGGTTTGAAATTCTATTCACCTTGCAAAAAGTCGTTAATTAGTGGATTAGTGGAGAACCCTGAGGGAAAAACATTTTTTTCGACATTTCTTATTCGTAAAATGCCGCCATTAACAGAATTGGAGAAAGAGTGGAGAACTCATAACTTTTATGCGACTTCATGTTCACTGTCTCGAACATTTTATTCTTAGAAGAGAAAAATGACTCTGAAAAGGATTAAGCCAGTCATTTGTTAAAGATTCTTTTCTTTTTATTCGTTTTGGAATTGCTCGTAATCCAATACGCGAAAAAAAAGGAGCTGAAGGATTCCTGTTTTACCTGACTGTCTACTTACATTTTTATAGTTATTTCTGAAGAAAATCACAAACACTCGCTAAACTAAAATATATAAATAATTGCTTTCAATAACATTAAAATCACATAGAATTTTTAAGATGAAAATAATAATGATTTTTGAGAGGAAAATGAATTTAAAGTCATTTTGTATCTGCCAATTATATGAATAAGTACATAATAATCAATTAATATTTTAATTAATAATATTTTATACTATATAATAGAAAATTTAATTGGCATTTCTCATTCATGGTAATAATCTTTATCTATATTTATAAACACTTTAACAATTTAAAGAGCATCTCCATTTTTCTGTGGTCTAGTCAGCCCTCATGCTCAAAAAAAATGACATGGAGCAACGAAAAAAACCATATTATTTTTTGGCATTTTTCAAAGCTGCCTAAAATGCACCTTATAGTTTTAAAAAGGTAAAATATGTAGATATCCTATAATGTTGTTATCCTATAATATGTAATAGTTGTGTATTCAAAGCAGTTTTGAAAAATGGCGAAAAATAATATCATTTGCTTTTCTTTCTTTCTTTCTTTCTTTCGTTCTTTTTTTTTTTTTTTTTGTTACCCAACATTTTTTTAACATGAGGGCTAATTAATTAAAATTAAGATGTTCCTCATGTTAACTGTATCCCTATATATACACTACTGGCCATTAAAATTGCTACACCAGGAAGAAATGCAGATAACAAAATGATATTTATTGGACAAATATGTTATACTAGAAATAACAAGTGATTAAATTTTAAAAAATTTGGCTGGATAGATCCTGAGAAATCAGTTCCCAGAACAACCATCTCTGGCAGTAATAACAGCAGTTATACACCTGGGCATTGAGTCAAACAGAGATTGGATTGCATGTACAGGTATAGATGTCCATGCAGCTTCAACACGATGCCACAGTTCATCAACCGTAGTGACTGGGGTTTGGTGACGAGCCAGTCGCTCGGCAACCATTGACCAGACGTTTTCTATTGGTGAAAGATCTGGAGAACGTGCTGGCCAGGGCAACAGCCTAACATGTTCCGTATCACAATACCAGCAACAATAACAGCAACATGTACCAGCAACATGTGGTCGGGCATTATCCTGCTGAAACGCAGGGTTTCGCAGGGCTTGAATAAAGGGTAGAGCCACGGGTCGTAACACACCAGAAATGTAGCGTGCACTGTTCAAAGCACCGTCAATGCGAACAAGAGGTGACCGAGACATGTATCCAATGGCACCCCATACCATTACGCCCAGTGATGGGCCAGTATGACGATGACGAATGCACGCTGTCAGTGTGCGTTCACCATGATGCAGCCAAACACGGGTGCGACCATCATGATGCTGTACACCGAACCTGGATTCATCTGAAAAGATGACGTCTCGCCATTCGTGCACCCAGGTTCGTCATTGATCAAACCATTGAAGGCGCTCTTGTCTATGACACAGCGTCAAGGGAAGCCACATCCATGGTCTCCGAGCTGAGAGTCCATGCTGTTGCAAACGTCGTCGAACTGTTCGTGCAGACACATGTTGTCTTCCAAACGACCTCGTTTCTTGACTCACGGCTCGTGACGTGGTTGCACCATCCATTACGGCCATGCGGATAATATGATTGTCTTCTCGGCTGCTAGTGATAGGTGGCCGTTGAGATCCTGCATGGCGTTCCGTATTACCGTCCTGAACCCATCGATTTCATATTCTGCTAACAGTCATTGGATCTCGACTGACGCGAGCAGCAATACTGCGATAAGATAATCCCGGTACGCTACAATTCGACATTTATCAAAGTCAGAAACGTGCTGGTACGCATTTCTCTTTCTTACACGAGGCATCACAACAACTTTTCACCAGGCAAAAACGTTCAAATGCAATTTATGTATGAGGAACCGGCTAAACAATTTCCTCATTTAAACACAATGTAGGTGTCTCTACTGGCGCCTGCTTTGTTTGAATGAGCTGGAAAGCTAATCATTTGCATATCACAGCACCTTCTTCCTTTCGTAAAAATATATATATATATATATATATATATATATATATATATATTTTATTTATTTATAACATATTAACATATTAGGAGCTGCCTCACTGAAGCTAGTAGTTGACTTGGCAAACACCTCAATGCTTATTGAATTTAGGTATGTTGCTGTGCTGTATTGATAAAGTTTCCTAATTGTCTAATAAAATTTATAGTTTAAATATTCAGGAGAATGTATTGGTTTTATTCTACTAATTGTCAAATATATATACATAAATATTAATATGTTTATAAGCCGTGAAAAATTCATGTAAAATTTAATGATTTGAACAGAACATGCATAGAAATCTTTTTCTGCATAGAAAATTGCTTAGAAAGTGAATTCAAGTAGAAAAGTGAATGTTTAGCACATTGTCCGGTATTTCAATAATTCAGAATTAGTATGCTCATAAAAGTTCAGAATGCAATCGTAACTGTAGTTTCTTGTGAAATTAGTTGTTATGTGCAAAAAAACAACCGTACAATGACAAACTAAATTAATGAAATTATATTGATGTATCTATTCAATTAATTCGTGATATTAAAAAATATAATTAATAATTTGATATATATTACACCTATTTTTTAAAATACGTTCTGGAAATATAATTTTATTTTCTTAGCTTAATTATGAAATAATTAACTTCAAAATAATCAAGTTGATTTTCTTTACAAAAAACCCCATCATTATTTTTAAAAATGTAAACTATGATACTTTTGGCACCGCCTTTCTTAATATTTTTTAATATCAGCCTTTAATGAGATTTTTGACGCCTTGTAGTGGACAACCTAACGGCGGCATTTTAGCATCTTGACTTGCAAACTGCTACCAGGAGGACTTTTCATACATAATGGGCCATATTCAAGTTCGTCTAAGGAAAACGCTGAACAAACTCCCAAGCACTCACTCCGAAGGATGAGCATGAAGAGGGAGATCCCTCACTCATTCAATAAAGGTTGTGATCGAAACAGAGATCTTATGCTTGTCCTACAATTAGTTTACACTGATCTTTTCTCCTAAGTTCTCCCTTATTCTTTTCAGCTCAGCTTCCTAAACTACAAGGATGACAAGAACAACTATATTGTTTGGTAAAATAATGAAATTTATCTTCTTACATGTTATGGACAAATTTAATATAATTTGTCGAAACAATTCTGAAGCATTTAATTTAATTTAAATTCCATTAGTTAAATTATTAGAACTCAAGGTACTGAATTCTAATAATTTAATTATTAAAATTCAAAATATGTAAACTAATTTTTCTTTTCTTTTCAAACTATCCTAAATTATTTCTATTTATGAAATAATTATTTGTTTTACAATATGTAAGTAATAAAATTTTTTTCACTTCATGCTTTGTTACTATATTTAGCTAACCGAATTGTTGCTTAAAGTTTCTTGACACTCTAGTTATACAAGCAACACAACTTGCATAATGATTTTTAAATGGAGATATCAGCAATATAATGATATTTTACAACACGCTGAAAAATTTTTCGAGCAATCTCTCCTTTTCAAACTTTTTGGTGAAGTAGTCAACAATATTGTTATCCGTTCTACAGTGCTTGAGTTTGAAATTGGTTTCGACTGATGGTTTCATAGTGGCGCAAATATTATTTTAAGCCATATGCCCCTGCTGAATTAGTTGTCACGCGCAAAGAGCGCAAACATTAGTGTTAGTGACCTTCCAAAAGTTCAAGGCAGAGTGGTCAGCGATCTGGCCATCACTTCCACAGTACTTGTTTTTGAAGCTCAGTTCGTGTAAAGCTGTTTATAAAAATCCATTTCAAGCCACAGGTTTCGATGAAATTAGCTCTCGTGTGGAAAAAGCGATCCTTCAACGATTACTTGAAGAGGAGAACTTTTTACTTATAATACAATGATTAAGTAATATAAGTACATATTTTTCATTTCTAAACAAACTTACAGATTGAAAAAATTACTCAATTTCTTTACAGTCTTCTGGTGAATTGGCTTAAAATAATTTATTTAAAAAATATATTATCTACTTTTTTCTATAGCCTTGAAAATAAACTTTATTTTCAATCATTTTTTTCAATAGTTGATTTAAAGTACAATAAAATTGAATGTAATAATTATACAAATAACAATAGAAAAAGTATTAATCTTTTTAAGCGTATGTCTCACGTAATAAAAGATACAATTTTATAATACTCTAAAGAGAAAAATTACTTGCTAAAACATTGTGAAGTTTGATAGAAACACATAGAGAAATGTATTTTTTAACGAAAAGAAAATATCAATCCATATTGGGCTCGGAGTATTCGTTTTTTTTAACAAAAGGAAAATGTCAATCAGTATAAAAAGTGTATTCGTAGTAGTCTTCATCTAGTTTTCTTAAAACTACTTGAGCACAACTTCTCAGGAACAGAATTTGTTTTTTCCTTTCTATTTACTTTTTTCTCTAAATTCAAATAAAAATAATAAAACATTTTTTTATGTATTTTCTAACTTTTCATTGAACAAAATTTCATTTGCACGTGAATGTTTTTGAAATATTTTTCTCTAGATATTTTTTCCTATCCTCAAATGATTCGAAGTTTAATCACTCTGGACAATGATTCCGTAATGCGAAAGCATATACAGTTTTTCTAAGATTTAAATCAATTAAAAAAAAGGATCTTTTATATTAAATAAATAATAACTACGTAACTTTTAAAATTTAATAATGTATTTGTTAAATTGCAATAAATTAATATTGTTTGAGATTGTAATAAATTTGCATAAAAATTACACACATATTATATAATCCCAAAATTAACAAATATTTAATTTAAATTTTCCAAAACTCCAATATTTTGCGTACTTATGAAGGTAAAATGAGATAAATGACGTTCATATTTTATTTCGCGATTGAAAATTGCTTGTTAAATATAACTTGTAAAATTAATCATTCTTGCCTGGAAACAAAGAAAAATAATGAATATTAAGAATATTCATTATTGTTGATATTTTTAATTATGGTTAATATCTTTGTAAAAAATTCCATTCACACAAATAACAATTTCTAATACAATATCTTTGAAACAATTTTCTTGGTTTTATCAACCTAGGAATTGTAATTGTATTTTTGTAAAACTTAATCAAAGTAGCTAATGATATTTTTATCAATATTTATTTTGTAATGCTTATAGAAGTGCTTAGTGTTAGTTGTGAAATGCTTACTACATTTGAAAGATTCATAAATAGTTTATGAATAGTTAAAATATTCACTACATGTGAAAAAGTAATCTAGAGAAATAAAATGATTCTTATAGAAAAACAGATGAGTCATCAAATTATTTTCTAAGATTATTATTCGAGTATCATGGCACAAGTTCGTTGCGTAAGCAAATGTTGTAACTAGATTTAAATATATATTTCAATTTAATCGTTCTTAATCTTAATCGATTTTTAAAATCGTTTCTAAGAATTCTGCAAGACTGGACATTTATTTTTAGAAAAAACAAAGCTAATTACAAAAACATTATCTTCTTTCAATGCATTACTTTAAAAATATCCTTTCTTAAAATAAATTCTCAAAAATAATAAAAAATTACATTCTAAATAATGATTCAAAATCTTAAATTTCCTTGAAAATACTCAAAACTTTAGTTAGATGATTAGTAATTATAATAAATTTTTGAAGTTTTTTTTATTTTTTTGGATTATTCAGACAATTGACTATGATGTCATCAGGTCCTATTATTTGACACAAAATACCGAATAGATGGCATTTAATATAAGGAAACAAACACTGAGTTTTCTATCTTAATCACAAAATTGAATTGACCAATATAATTTTGTACTTTCAGCCTCAGCCTAAGAAATATCATTTCACTTGGAAAGCATTGCAGTTACGACCCATTTTAAGTGTCTTTACCACTATTAACAAGTATGATGAATTTTGCTTATAAAGAGCCAATGAAGCTTGGAAATATAATTACATACTCATTTAATATTTAAAAAATATAATGATTAATAGGGTCTTAATTTTCATGATTTTTTTAGCAAATTATGAAACAATATTATAATTTAATGTTTTTGTATCGAAGCTTAGGTGATTTTATTTTATTTTTAAATGAATTATATAATTAGACATTTCCTTTATAAAAAATTGTCTAGGGATGGTACAGGAAATGTCTTATACTTCTTGTAACGGTCAATATATATCTTTAGTGGAAAAAATCCCACAAAACTAATAAATATCCCTAATTCTTAAAAAAGCAATGCATTAAAGTTTCATACAAAATGTTTTACACTGATAAACACAATTTGAAATTTTATATGTGAAACCGAAAAATAATGTTTTGATAGAATTTATATTAAAGTGGACACAAAAAATGCTGCATATTGCATTAAATATGTAAAAGAGATCTGAAATAAATGTCAAATTTCTGAAATATGATCGCGAAGTGCTTGGAATATGTGGTATGATTAGCAAAAAGTCAAGTAAACTGAGATTTTCTTCAGTTTTATATTGAGATAATTTCTTCTTGAATTCAGAGTTGAACATTTAATTGAAAATATTTCCTTTACTTCAATAAAGTGTTTTCAAACAATGGAATCGAAGTTAAGAAATAAGAAAACTTTCTGCTGAAGATATCAATAAAAGCCATCATGAAAGAGGGACTTGATGAGAACGGAAGTAACACAACAAAGAACTCTTTCACTGCTACAACTTGTATAAACCACTAGATCTCACTTTCATTTCATGTTCTCAGAATGTCATGGAGTTTGTTATTATCTTGTAAAATACACAACTTCAGAAGTTTCAAGTTTGTGCGAAAAATAACCCCGAAGAAAATTTTCACTCATGGGAATTCTTTAATTAGACAGTAAAAGACCAACTTATCATTTTTTAGCTTTGTAAGTTGCATTGTTAAGCAGTAAGAATGAAACAAGAATACTCTAAATAATCTGCTACCTTCTAAGGAAAATTATGGTAAAAAAGTGTCCAAAATGTTATTATAGAATAGTATTTTGTTTAAGTGCTGTTATCTAAGATCTCGGACTACGCTGGAAGAATAGTTGAGTACAAAAAAACCAAAACTATTTACAATACCAAAGCTTTGCAATAATAATATAATATAGTACTATTCTTCCTGAATAATTAAATAGTCATCTAAGTCGTCATCTTTGTATCGTTATTAGAATAGGAATTTGTTTTTAAGTATTACTACTTGAAATACATTTTTTTTTGTGTTAATATACACTTTTGAGAAAAAAATATATTTTTATCCCAGATATTTACATCGATATTGCAATTTATTTACATTGATACTGCAAAAAATTTATTAAACTTCAGAATTTAAGAAAAAAAATCGAAATTATAACCAATAGTTTTATAGATTAAAATCAACATATTGGATTATTCTCAATAAGAATTTTTGTAATTATGTACGAAATACATTTATAAATCAAACAGAACAGTCCCGTAAACTTTATTAACATCATAAATATTACATAAATACTATACTAAGATTATCAATCTCACTAGATTCCTGTTCTATATACAATTATTGCATTGAAAATTCCTTGCTGAAATTCCTAAGATAAATGAACCACCTCAATATCTCAGAAGGTGGTAGTTTAAATTATTTAGTTGGTATTATACTGTACCGAAATATTATATTTCTAAAGCAAAAATGTTAGAAGCAATAAAATTGACTATAAATCAAATATAAAAAAGATTGCGTCTTACCTATTTATATAAAACGCCAGCATAACAAAAAAATTCATTCCAATAATAATAATAATAATATTAGTTAACATTACCATGAAATTTAAATTTTTTGGTGTTTTTTGGTTTTATGTTAAATTTTGTTATATCGGATTGAACTAATGTTACATTATTTTACAGTTCATAAAATAATTTTTAAGCCCTTTATTTTCATTTATAAGCAATTGATAAATAAAATAACTGTACACAGAAAAATAAGAATATCTGAAAATGAATTTTCTCAAGCAACTTGAAAACAATTGAAAATAACTTTCTGAATACTTAAAAAAGGCACGTACATTCTTCAAACAAAATCACTGAACTGTAAACAGTGCTAATAATCGTAACGACGATAATTTTAAAAACAGAGTTAATAATTCTCCTTCAGCACCTTGGCAAACTGTTTTCTAAATACAATGTCACAAGAAGAGATTCTCAAAAGCGGTTTATTTTACTCCGCTCTTTTGTCTCCAGCAAATACGCTTTCAACTCTTAAAATTCATTGTGTGAAAACAAACACATAAGAACAGTCTTTTAAGATTAAAATATGCTTTACACGTTGTAATAACAAAGCAATACGGATGCTTCTTTAATATTAGTCTCAATTAGGAATTTTAAAACATGAAAGTGTTACGATTCTTGAGTGCAATAAAATGTGTATATAT
>JAPDSC010015143.1:487474-503455 GCA_026290005.1 Latrodectus geometricus | reverse complement strand
TATGTCTTCAGAGATATAGAAAATATTTTAAATGACTTAATGATATATATATGTATGTATGTATGTATGTATGTATGAACCTCTTTTCCTTATTGATTATTTATTACTCTATAAAATGAAATCATAATGAGAAATAATTGAGTGACTGAATATACCACTATTACATTATTTTATACAATATCATTTAGTCATTTAAAATATATAACTATTATAAAAAAGAAATAAGAGGGAATTTGTCATCAGAGATGTAGAAAACAAGGGATTTCTGTGGAAAGATTATCATGTGAATTTATTCATCCATTAATATTATTTGTGAAAAAACAAAAGCATGTCCCCTTAAAAAATTTATTTTTGCTTTTTCAATGCAGTTTTCGAGAGCATAATTTTTTATCTAAATAATTTAATATTATAAAACCTATGACACAGAAAAATATAATAAAATTATGAAAAGCACTGAGAAATGTTTTACAAAAAAGAGTTTAAGAAAACCATTCATAAATAGCTTAAAATTTTCCAACTGAAGAAAGGCTATAATAAAATCATTCATAAAAAGCACAAAAATTTGTTTTATTTTTAATAAAACTGTTTATTAAAAACTTTAACCGTTTTCCATGTTAAAGGATTTTAATAAAACCATTCAAAAGAATTCCAAACATACATCATGTAAAATTACCCTAATATGGTCCTTTATAAAAAGCACAAAATTATAGAACTAAAATTTATTACCAAAAAAAGTTGTATAAAGTCAGTTATACTATTTCAATATAAAACTGTAAACAAAAACTGAAAAATAATTTAACGAAATGTTATTCATAAAAAAGTATGAAATACTTTGATAATATATTAAAAAAATGTACAAAATATCATTCTGACAATTGTTTTGCTATAAAACTATTTATAAAAAAAGTCCTAACTATACTATTAAAAAATGACTGATATAAAACTATTGATAATAACCTCAAATCTGTTTGTGGGAAAACATGAAACTATTTGAAAGGAGTATTTAAATATATGATCGAATGTTATTTTTAAAAATAGGAACAATACACCTATCACATAAGGATTTTTGAAGCTATGAACATAGTAATTGTATACAGTACTTATAATTATTTAAAAAGTGCCATGGTAGGTTTCTTTCATGAATAATTTAATGAACAATAAGCTCTGCAAACAAAACAAATTAGTAAATACATTAAATTTCCCAACTGAACTTTTCTCTGCTAGTTTCTGTCGCTAATTATCAGGTTTATCTTATCGAACTCCCTAAATATCCTTTTTTGTTCCTTTACACAAATCTCTTATTTTTTTAACATGTTTCATTAGCGGTACTCCTATAGCGTTAATTATCATTGTATTTTAGCTAAAGTATCTTATCTACAATTTAAATAATTTCATCAGATTTTCGAAAAGTCTTTCAGGGCAGGTTTTTAATGAATCAATATATTTAGACAAGTTAAGGAAATCAGTTAAAAATGAGCTAGAATAACTAAATCTGATTTATTCTAAGGACAATTATTGTATTCATTTTTATTACTGAAGCAACTTGATAAATAATTAAACTAAATTAATAATGAAAAATTCCCTTAATTGATTTAAATAATTTTAACGAAATAATGTTAATAATAAAATAAAACAATATCAAATTATCATAATGTTTTGAGTTTTTATACTTATTGTTAGTCAAATATTTCTTATAAATACAAGGAAATATGATACTTTATAAATTTATAAAATAACACATTTCCTTTTACATATATTATTTTTGTGTTACATTTATAATAAATTTTTGAAAATACAGCGTCACATTTAATATAATAAATTTATAAATGTAACATTACCTTCTAACATGTGAAAAGGGTACCTTATAAAAATACAAGTAATTAAGTTATTTTTATATGAATTCTCTACTTTTATTTTTATAATTTTTTCTATTATCATCCCTTAATAGATCTTTCATAAGTCAATATAAATACTATATCTAAATTTTATTAATGTATTTCAATAGCTACTAAAATTATAATGTAAAAAATTTCATGTTTTTGTTTCAGATTCCTCGCATCGTAAAATCTCCATCTGAGAAGAAATCAGGTATATTAGAATCTTCAGAAATTGAGTGAGGAGAAACTTCAATAGGAAGAGTCATTTAACAATATACATTTTCTGGAGAAAAGGTAAAATCGTCAAAGATGAGCTCATTTCAAGTAATAATAATGTTCAAATCCATATCTTGAAGAAAAAAATATTCTCAGAGTTGCGGGTCGCTTCAACAACTTGAATTTTGATAAAGATAAGAAAAATCCAATTATTCTTCCAAAATCTAATTAACTATGGTTATCTTAAAATATTATCACGAAAAATATTTACTTCTTAATTAATTCTCAATCGTTATTTTATTATATAAAATAAATATTTTGGCCACTTAAAGGTTGAAATTTGTGAAGAAAAATAATTGATGAAGGTCTGATAATAAGTTGTTTAAAAATAAGCTAAAAATGCAAAATCAAATACTGGGCAATTTGACTGGAGAAAGACTTGAACACATTAATCTCTCTAATATTATAGGTATTGATTTCTGCGGCTAACTTCACGTGAGGTTTAAAATTCAAAAAAAGGAACACTTAATAAAGTGTATGAAGCAATTTTATTTGTTTAGTCATTCAAACAAGATCATTTGGAAATAGAAGCAGATTTGTTATCCTAAGTTTTTATAGCCAAGCGATTTATTTTTAGAAGAAGGAAGTGTAAAAATATATTCACTGATCATCCAATAACATTTGTTGGTGCAAATTAGGAACCAAACAAATTAATAAAGTTTTAAAAATACTAATTAAAATTTAGGTAATTTGTTTCTCGAACAAAAATATTCATTTGAAGTTTATACCTCATTGATTATCTATCTTGTAAGTTGGGTGTTGTTTTAATACCCCTTAAGGCGGATATATATTATAGGAAACTACAACTTCACTTTAGAAGAGTTTTGAACAATAATTATTATGAATTGAAGGAATTCTAGACCTCTTATAATTAAGTTCTGATTTTGATGTCTTTGAAACATTAAGTCTAGGTCATATTTAAATGACAAACAGATAAAAAGCATTAACGAGCCTAATTTAGCTGATAAATTAGTTTAAATAGGTGGAAAAGAACAACAAAAGCTACTCTATAAATATGGAACATCTGTAAAAAGATTATTCAAGGAATTTGAAAAAAAGTACTAAATGTCATTTTGAAAAGGATAATGTAGAGAAAGGCTCTTTAATTTTAATAAAAGAAGATTATCTTCCAATTAATAAGTATTTAATTGATAGAATAAAATTAATTTTTCCAAGTAAGGACTCTTAAATCAAAAGGGTTATATATATATATATATATATATATATATATATATTGTGGCTCCCAAAAGTATTCGAATACTTAAGAGTGAATATTGTTTTAATGAAATATTAAAGCAATATTCACAATACATTTAGTTTCAGTGAAATATTGCTTTAATAATAAATAAAAAATTAATATTTGAAAGTAAGAATTTTCTAATAATACATCTATAGATATCTCTTGGAAAAACTACTTCAAAAGTTTTATGAACATGATAAAACATATTTTTTGAAAAATCACTAATCGAAAATTAACAGAAATATTACCTCTCAAAAGTCTTCGAACACTTCAAAGAAATTTGCACGTATTAATAAATATTATACTATTTCTGTCACTTAGTATTTTGTATGATATCTTGCATAATTTACAACAGGGTTCAAGCACAGAGTTTATCAGATGTTTTGTAAAATTCCCATCAATATTCTTCCATTATTACAGTTTTTAGTTCACATAGTTTTCGTATTAATGTCATGCCTTTGTACTCTAACCTTTAGTTCTCTCCAAATGTGTTCTATTGGGTTTAGAAACGGTGACTGAAGTGGTGTTTTCAGAACTTGTGTACAATTATAGAGGCATTAAAGGTGAATGTTGAGGTCTATATGCTTAGGGTCATTTTCCTGATAAAAAATAAAGTTGCTTCCAATACCTAAATTTTGGGCTGAGAATTTCAAATTAATTTTAAAATATTTAAATAAAGAGTATGGTTCATTATGCCTTCAAGAAATACCAAATTACGTTATCCTGATGCTGATATACACCCACACACAAGAACACCTCCACCACCATGATTTCGTGTTCCAACCAAGGTCTTGGGACTAAGTTTCCTATTTTTTTTTCTCCATACAATTATACTCCCATCAGAACCAGAAATGTTAAATTTGCTTCCATCTGTAAATAAGAGGCATAATTCCAATACGCTTCTGGCTTATTTATCATTAATTTTGAGAAAGAAAGCCTAAGCTTTCTATTTTTTGCACTTACAAAACAGAGCAGAGCATCCATGTAATCCAGCTAATTTGAGTACTCGTCGAACAGTTTCATGTGAAATTGAAATAGAAAATTTTTTAGTAAACTCTGTAGAAATATTTACAGCACTCAAATGTGGATTTTTCACAAATATTGTAACTATAAATCTCTGATTATGTTCAATTAAGTTTGCCGGGCAATCACTTCTTACCATACTTTCGATTCGGTTTTCTTCTTTAAAGCGTTTTATCACATCTAACAATGCAGAGTGGGGTAAATTTACTTATTTAGCGATAACCTGGATGGATTTTCTACTGTTATGATGAAACAATATCAGTTTTTCAATGCTGTTCGTAGTTTCCTTACTACGAGATATTTTCAAATATCATACAAACTATATAGGAATATATCAGCAAAAAAGAAAGTCAAATATTTTTTTAAACGTCACCAAATGAAAAAATAAAAAAAGTATCAGAAGATAATTTTACTTAAGGAGTTTTACAAAAATGTATCGATGTACGATAACTTTTGTGGCTGTTTTTATCTATCATTCCCTGTATTTTCAACTTTTAGAAAATGATAAACAAAATGTTTGTAACTGAAATGCAAATGAAGTAAAAAACAAAATTCTTGTTTTTATTCAGAATGGTATGGAGGAGATATGAAAAAAACATTATCTTTATATCCGAATTAAATTCCGGACTACAGCACTTTTTCTACAAAATTTAAAAGTGCACGAACACTTTTGAAAGCCACTGTATGTATGAATACTCTGTCTGGCACCCTGCATATTAGCCTATTTTCTCTTCCTTATTTTACATAAGAGATAAGTAATTTGAAATTGTTTTTAAATAGTATATTTAAATTTATTCCTTATTTCATGATTTACATTCCTTAACCATGAAATTCAATCAATGAATCTTCAATCAATTACAAAATCAAAAATTTGGTAATAAATTGAAATATATCTTATGAAATTTTCATATGAATACATTTTTCTTGATAAAATAATGTATAATGGAAATCAAAGTTGTTAAAAAATACTAATTCCCACTTTTTCATTAACTTCCAAAATTAAACTTTATCATTTACTAGTTTTTTACATCAGTAAACAATTGCTTTTTGTCACTTAAAATCAAAAGTAAATAATTGTTATTACATTATTTTGGGTTATTTTTCTTTGTATTGGTTCACCTATTTTATCTTTTTAAATATTCATTATTTTCATTTTAAAAAAATCTATTTACAAAAAATTTGGCATATTTAATTTTAAATTAAAAAATTATTAGTTTTAAAGGTTTCATATGTTCTAATTTCAAATTTCTTTAGGGCATAAGTTAACATATTTCCTGATAATGATGAACATTTTATATTTTAATGGTATAATAACATCCGTATAACATTTTATATTTTAATGGTATCATAAATATCTCATGAAATTCAAATATTTTACCCTCAACTTTCCTGAAAATTATTAGTTTTTAAAAATTAAAAAAAGCTGCCTGAGTACAAAGGAAAATCGTTTCAATTCTGGAATAGGAAGTTTGCATTTGTTTCCTTGATAACAAAATGTTCTTTACGTAATAGTGCTTTCACCGTTACATATTTCAAAAAATATTTGTTTTATAAAAATATGACGCGAGATAATCTTTCCAACCAGAATGTATCACAGACTCGCATGAACGAGCAAACTAAAACTGGGGGCTGTGTTGCTTATCATTTCCTCCAAGCAGGAAATGTGATTTAATACTTTACTGTTTTCTCTTATTATTAAATATAGTGACAAGCATTAAAATTATTATATCAGTCATTTTAAAGTTGATCATCTAAAATAATTTGAAAACTTCATTCATTTGAAATATACAAAGGTATGAGTACAATGATTGTTTTATATATAATGTTTATTTACAATTTATAAAAATTCTCTTTTAGTCAAAAGATTGACAGCATTTATTAATAAGTAAAAACCTTTCATACTTTAATGGTTTTTATTAGTAAAAGAATGAACTTATGTGCAGTAATTGTCATTTCATTTAACTTTATGTTTAAATGCAAAAGACATTTCAATTTCCAGTAATGTTTAAGTTAATCGTATGTGACTGCAAAATTTCATTTTCAAATTTTCGAGAGACTTCATTGCATATAAAATTAAGAACACCATATTAAACATTTAAAATTTATTTCTGTTTTACTGAGCAATTGAACATCAGCCTCTTGTTTACTTCTTGTACATCATGCTGTATATTAAAAGGGTACTACAACATTTAATGCTTGTACAACTCTTTACAAAACTTCATTTTCCGTTCACATACAACTTTTGTCACTATTTTAATAATTATTTCCACTTTTATTCAGGTAGAACATGTTGTGATGTTTTATTGAAATATTGGAACACATATATATAGATAGATGGATAAATAGATAGATAATTTTTGCTTAATTGTAAACTTGATAGGGTAAGAATATGTAAATATGTGACTTCGCGACAGGTTAAAATATAAGGAATCTATATTATTTAATTTGTTCAAACATATGAAGCATTAAAAAGTCAAAACATTTTCATTAAAATTATAATGGTTAAAATAAATAATAAATTGGATGTTATTTTAATTTTATAAGCGAATTTAGTATTTCAAACAATTCTGGAATGGCGTTTTTACATAATTCTTTTATTTTTTACATTTTATTAAAATTAGATTTTATATTTTGTTCTGAGAATATTTAATCCTTGTGATCTCTCAGGTTTTAATTAATTTCCTATTATACCTAATTTTTTCCTATTATACCTAATTCAAAAAATAAATAATTTGCTTATAGAATTTTCATTTTAAATGCTTATGTATTTTCATAAATGATAGACAAAAGGGGAAAATCTTATTTTTAAAAAATAGGTTTTTATGTAAATAAAACACAAAAAAGCTTGCATCACATTTTGTTGAACGTTAAAAATAGCATTGCAAAATTAATTTTTCTCTCCCACTTGATTTTAAAATGAATGGTAAAACTTTAAATATATAAAATTTTAACATTCAAATGTAATTAATATATTTAAATTTTTCTTCATAATGAAATTATTTTCATAGAAAAATAACATTTATGGGAGTATTAGATTATATACATTTATAAAAAATGGAAATAATGCTTAAGTATTATGATGCATACATTTACTGAAGACACTTACAAATATTATAAATGAAATATATGCAAATATAGTTCATAATTATACTTTCACGGTTTATTATTTATTATATTTATAACGACCAACTAAAAATATGAAAATAAAACATAAGATATAAAACAGTCAAAATATAAATCTTAATATGATGAAATTAATTTTAATTCTATATCGTAACATTTCGTAAATAATTTTTGTTTGTAATCAAATATTCAGATTTAAAAAGTACGGTTTTAAAACAATATTAATTTTCTAAAATGTACAGAGTTTTCAGTATTTTTTTTAATAGTTTTAATAAGGATAACAGTTTTCTTTTGAGAAATGAAAATAATTTATAAGTTTATAAGTCAAAATATAAAACTATTTAGAGGTCAAATTTTAGATATGAATTTAATTTTTCAAATTTAGATAATATGTAAAATCTTTTTTTACCGATACAAATTGCATTTAAATTTTTCTCTTGACGTTTTATTGTTTATTTTCCGAGTTTTTGATTGTAAATAAAATCTTCAAAATATATCAATAAATAAGTGCGTTATATTTTTTGGACACTTGATTGCTGGCAACAACTAAACACAGGCATATTTGTCTTATATTCCTACAATTTAATGTCTGAAGCTTTAATTTAATAAATTCAGTTAATTTAATTTAGAAATATTGTTACTCCTATATTTTTTTTAAAAAATCAGCAACAATATAACATGTTTAATTTTTATTTTTTGAAGATAATTTTTACATTTTTGTTAACGTTTTGATTTTGTGAGGGACAAATTAAAATTATTCAAAATAAAATTCAAAATTGGAATTCTCAAAAGAGTGCCATAATAAACTCTATTTAGTGAATTCTGAATCCAAAACAGCATGACAAATTATACGTTATTGAAGTTTTTGAAAAAATTACACAAGGAAAAAATTCCATAAGCTCGGGGAAGTTTATAATTCATTTTTATGGTACTAGAAGGCATGTAAAGCAGACAGGTAGCTATACAAACATACAAAAGTTGATGTGGTGCTTTAAAAGTTTAAAAGAACAATTGCAAAGAAATTTCTAAAAAAATCAAGTGGATAATTATTTAAAAATAATTATCCACTTTTTACATTTTATATTCATATAATATCAATTAACAAATATTAGTTACAGATTTTTTTTCTCAAAAATGTGTATTAGTCCAATTGGTTTCAAATATTGATAAATTTAAAGTATATTCTTGGAAAGCTAAAGAAAATAAAAATGCAAAAATCAAATATATACGTAGATTTTACTTTTAAAATAATGGAAACAATTATTTCACCTCATATCATGCCATTCAGAAATAAATGAAATAAACTCATGTCAAATGCATACATATTTTGCATTTATTGTGATACATTTTGAAACATTTTTAATTAATAAGTTTAAAAGTTATTTAAGAACAAAACATTGCTTATGAACAAGCATATTATATATACATATGCATTACAGTAAATCTATTCTTACCTTTTTTGGAACAAATTATAAAATGACGTGATTATGTACAAATTTTAAGAACTCTGAATTTCCTTAAAATAAGTAAGATAATATTTCAGCCCTCACATATATATATACGTAATCATAACAATGTCACAACAATTATCTTACCTTATGTAATTTTGGTTCTCCAGAATGGAAAAGTCGAAACCAAGGAGGTGGACAAAGTGCGACGTTATAAGTTTTACAATAGTATTGCGTCTTTCACCTTATTATTTTTTCTCCTTTTTCATTCCTTTTATTACAACATTTTGCACAACAACGTGATGATTTTTATCTGTCATTAGAAGGAATGAATTCATGAAAATGTTTCCCACTGTTTTCAAAATTATGTTCTTGCTTGGTCTTGTATAAATGGCTATGCTTGAAAATGTTTCCAAAATTGTTTCTACTAAAGTAAACTAAAAGACATTTCTAAACATTTTTTTTTATAAATTATGTATGCATTCCAAATGCAAATGCTTAAAAAAAGTTTATACTATTTTTTTGTTTATTTCTGGCAGAAGAAAAGCTAGAAATATACTGATCGACTTTGTCCACTACACGTATTTTATGATTATAGTCGGTAATTGTTCTGGATTTCATAACACATTTATTTATTTTGTTTTCGTCTTTTACTTCCATCGAATATATGGTACTTAATGTGTCAATGGGGGTTTTAGTCCATCCATGTCATGACTAAAATCTTTCCTTTTTGGAATCCCCTTATTTCACCTCGTTTCAGATTTTTTCCCTCAAAAGTTTTGGAACAACTTTTTTATTTAATCTCAAAATTCCAAAAGTATCAGTTTTTTTTTTTTTTTTTTTTTTTTTTTTTTTTTTTTTTTTTGAGATAATTCGGTAGATTGGGTGACGCATAAAAGTTGTCTGTTGTCCTTTATCCAGATAATCATTTCACAAGGAAAGAACTTTCGTAGCACAAGGTCATATTCATGATATTCAGAGTTAAAACAAGTGTCCTTTCCTGTATACATTATAATGTTTCTCACAAACCTGAAGATGATTTGCAAAGCATAAAACATTTTACTCCGATCTTGCCTTTTTGTTAGGTACATACTGCTTCCACCCAAATCGCCCTTTGAAAAGTAGCAGAGATTCATCAATATTCAAATCTCTTTCAAATTTACCGCTGCCTTAGATAGAGTTATCAGGAGATTCAAAAACTTCGATACTTACTTATCCTTTTCTTGGGAATCCTTTTCCACAGTTTTAGAGAAATAAAGAAACTTCATTATTAATTTGAATCTTTTTTCAGGCATTACTTTTCGAAATATTGGTGTATCCACCAAGGAATTTTTTGACCAATACATTTCTTCTTTTGGTTTTTGAACAATACCCATGTCAATGATTAAAACAAGAAAAACTAGCAATTCTTCTTTATTTATATTACCTCTCTCAGCTGAACGGGAACTTGGGGTTACTTTCTTATTTTCAATATGTAACCTTGCGTATTCATTCGAATTTAAAATAATGAATTGTAAAATTTCTTCATCAAAAGAATAGTTAAAATACTCAAGAGTATTTGAAGAATCCAATACAGATATATTGACTTTGGATTTATTCGCAAATGGAAATGGTGGTGGAGCTGTCCACTGGGTGACAATGACGAGCCCCAGAAAGATCGTTGAATTCACTATCCCTGCCCGAAGCGTAATCTTCATCATAAAAACCAAATTCTTCTTCTCTGCTTGAGCCAGACATAATGTTCGTAAAACGGTTATATTTTCACATGTACAATTAGCTAGTAGAATTTAACTTATGAGAGTAAATAAAAACAGCCCTAATATATATATATATATATATATTCCCAGATAACTTGATTGGAAGTGTGCATCTACTTTATCAACATTTGTTTTCAATTTAAATTTATCGGTTTTCCACGGAATTTGAAATTTTACAGTAATTTGTCAATACTATGAATTCTGATGTCAAATTGATATAATCAGAAAGATCGTTTCTATCTTAAGTTTTGATTCTCATATACTTCAATATCTAACAACTTCATATTTTACATTATTGAAACTAAATATTAAAAATATGCACTATGTTATGACTTTCGGATGTTTTAGAAATAAAATTTCATTAAGTTAATTCTGATATTAAGGTAAATAATTATAGATTGAATAAGATATTAAAAAATATACTATTTTGTTTCTAACATAAGAAATAAGTTTTATCATTGTGGTAAAATAATTGAGATACTTACTTTTAGTAGGTCAATATTAATACAAAATTAATGCTGTCGAAACTAGACAAAGTATTCATTTCTGATTAGTGTATTTATGCATTGCAGTGAACTTGCATTGCAGTGAAAACCAAAACCATGTGGCCAACACGAAGCACTTTCTTCACCGAACTCCAGAGGGTTAAAGCTCACCGAACTCCAGAGAGTTAATAGGTTAAAGCTCATTTCTGTTATTATTGATTTGTATTTCTTAAATACAATTAAGTAAATTAATTTTCCAATCAAAAATTTGCATACAAGCTCAAAACATTAGTAAAAAATATTCTAAAACAAAGAAGATTCATTTCCCCTGATTCATTAACTTAGAATTTATTTCAACTGATGCATAAGCATATAACATTTGCACACAATTTCATTTTTCCTATTAGAAATTACATTAACTTAGTCTCCCATGCATAAATCAAAAACATGTAACTTCTGCGTCACTGAAATATTAAAAGCATAATATTAAGACATGCTAACTTTTAACATAATTATCACTTAAGCTAAAATAGTATCTACGAAATCAAGTTATTTGGTATTTTTAAACTGTTTTTCCCAAACGTGAAACTATTTTTAATTTGTTAAGCTAATGATTCTGACTCTTAGTTCCATTTACTGATATTTAAACTCCCGTATATTTTAATTTTACATCTTGTTTTCGAATGTAATAATCTTGAGGTTATAATAAAGATAAATAAATTGCCCCATTTTTCAGCTGAAAATGATCTCACGCTGATACAGAAGTTTTCACAGAAAGTAAATTAAAAATGATGTTTCAGAAATGAATTTGCAAAGAAACGTCGGGAGATAACAATGCCTTAGGCGAGTCATTTTTCTTAAATAATTTTATTCTTTTATTTTGCAAAGAGATCGTTAAAATAATCGTTTCATTACCTTCAGAAAATGCTTTTGGAGAGAGTAAAATTAAGAATTCTTTAGAAACTAATATTCAATTCACATTTCTTTCAGACTTTGTACTAATTTTCTAAATTAATAATCCAGTAATGCAAAAAAAATGTGGGAATTTTAAAAGTTTAAAAGAATTATACAGGTAGTTTTCTTTTTATAATTTACTTACGTAATTGTAAAATGTCGATCTTAATTTTTAAAGTTCAAAATTATCTGCAAAATTTCTCTTTGTTAAATGGTTTTCCGTGACTTAGAGCTGTTAGAAAAGTAAACATGAATAATGAAAACTGAATTTTCACGATGATTCAGAATTGTAAAATCTATAACATGCCCTACATTACTAGTATAATATTTTACCATGCGCTAATTTTCAATGAATCAAACATACTTTAAAATTCAAACTATTATTAGTTAATGAGCTTAGTATAAGACATCTAATCTTCGATCAATAAATGTTACCAATCAAATATTAATGGCTACCAATAATTTTGATATCGTGTTTTGGGGCTAGCAGACATTTCGGAACTCATTTTAAAATACAGATAATTTAATAAGCCCTTAGTGCAAAAAATAACCATTAAGCGAGAAACGAACCACAACCAATCATTGACTTTTATTTTTTTCAACTATATGGTTATGAACCTGATTTTCTTCAAACTTATACGGGAAAAATATGTAGCATAAAAATCTCTGCAAAAACCGACAATCTTCTTTTTTTAGGAAATACATAAACTTGTTACTCCAACTAGAAAGTGAGTTAATATAGATGAAGGTTATGTAAGGAAATAGTATACATTGTGAAATTAAATCTTCAAATAAATAAATTATTCCCTTTAAGTACCAATAATTTTTCCCTCATTCTCATAAATTCTCAAATCTCATTACGAAAAAGAGAGAGAGACAATAAATTAAGCTTCCAAATTTTATGCGCTTAAATTTATTTATCATTCATAAAGAATTGCTTACATGATTTCATTATTCACAGTACACTAATTATTTTTCAATTATGCTTCCTCTTTTACGGCTTCCAGTGATTTATTTTTTCACAAAAATATTTGACATGATGATATAAATGTATTTTATGAATTTAATCTATTTAATCTATTTTATGGATTAGATTTTTATTTATTTTGTATTTTTTATTCTTTTTAATGATGTATTTGCCACCTCCAATAAAAAGGATCACACATTTTTTCTAAATTTATTTCTGATATATTAATATTTTGAAAATTGTTTTTTATATCAATTTTATATTCGACTAGAAATGGTTTTATTTGTATTAATTTTCTACTTTTATTCAAATTTTATTTTTTCTTAATATACATTGTGTTCTTCTTTTCATATTTCTTAGTTGTATATCCATTTTTTTTCGAAAGTTATAATTCATTGAAAATAAGAATAGCTTATACTCTTGACCACTAGAATATAAACTATTTTTAGATATTAGAATTATCTAATAATTTTTAAGGAATTTCAGTTTCAAAAATTGTTTAACCAACATTCTAATTCCTAATTTAGTTGTGAATTAGTTGCCTCCAAATTATATTTTAATCTTACTTTAACATCAGCTTCTTCTGACATTCTATGAATTTCTGTCGTGTAAAATTTAAAAACAACAGTCATGCATCTCAAGCAAACTATTGTTTTTAAATTTGGTACAATTTTAAGAATTTTGCTTTATATACACTCAGGAATATTGAAAATAGCACACCAAGAAGATTGAAATGAAATTTACTATAGATAAGGATACACAGATGGGAGAACTACTTCATCCCAAAATCAAGACAATTAAACAAATACAGTGTATACAATGAGACAAATACAGTAAAACTTCAAAAGCACATCGGATCGCTTCTTGCTGCAATATATGCCGCCACACGGTCCGCATCGAATTTATTAGACGTTTGATGTTGTCTTGAGACAAATGTGTCGACAAATCTTGAACAACCACCTCCAAATCATGTACAAAATGACTCGCCGGTATCTGGAGTTTCATTTGATCCCAAACATACTCGATCGGGGACTAGGCCAGAGAACGGGCCGGCCATGGAAGAATCTGAATATGATGTAGGAAGTCTTCAACAATTCGATGCATGCAGAAGAGTATTATCTTACAAAAAAATTGCGCCTGTAATACCATTCAGGAAATGTCTCGCGTTGGTTCGAATAATTTCATTAACATAACGCTGGCCCTTTAAAGTTCTATCTACCCCAACTAGATTGGACTGGCTACCTAAGGTTATTGTGCCCCAGACCATTGACCTTCTGTGCGGGCAAAACGAGTAGAAATGTACCGTTCGGCAGGATGCCGCTACACCCATACGAGTTTACATGCCCCCAAAGTAAACTGGGATTCATCACTAAACAATAAGTTTTGCCAGCTGTGACATTCTATGTCACTCGGCTTGTAACCTACCCCTGTAGACGGAGTCGCTGATAATGCGGTGTTAAAGGCAATACATGAAACAGGTGTTTAGATCGCAGATTCACATCCACAAGGTGTCTGGAAATGGTTCGTGACGCCTTTGTTAAACGCCCTGCGTTTAACATGGAACTTGTCGCTACGGGATCCTTCAATCCTCTCCCTTCGTCTTCTTCCTGGTCGCCCCTGACCCAACACGAGGGCACGATATCGCATCTATTGCTCCCAACGTGTTCTAATCTCACACTCCGAATGGTTAACCTGGCGATCAACAAGGTGAGAATTACATTGTACAAGTCATATAAATTTTTTTTCTTTGTTTTCCCAATTATTTTACAATGAGCAATCATTTCTCCAATTATTTTTATTATTAAATTTTATTAATGTATTTATAAGCATTTTATTAATATTTCCTTCTATTATATTATATTTTATAATTGATAAAAAAAAACAAATATGTTGCATTTTACATATTCTTAAAATTTTGAATGACAAAATTTTTTATGCTCTAGGAAATTTTAACTTCTTCAATGTAATTTTTTTCAATTCTAATATAACTTGACAACTCATACGGAAATTCGAAAATTTGTATTGAGAATATAACTAAATATGTCCAAAAAGTTTCTAGAAAATTACGAGTCATTTGTTATTGTCCGATCAAGGTTTAAAATTATGAAACTTTTGAATAGGTTTAGCAACTTCAGTTTACAGTACAGATTATAGATCTCAATTGTAATAAGGCAACTGAGAAATTTTGAAAGCCAAAATTATTCATTAAATTTTTTCATCATGAACAAATATACAGTATATATTACATCCTCTTATTGTTAACCAATGGTAAATTTTGCACCAAAATAAAAATTACATTTGGTAGGAATTACATTGTACATATTAACTATAGATTAATTAATCTCTTCTCAATATCTTCGTATAATCAAATATTTAAATTTTAATACCTTAAAGAATAAGTACTTGATAAATAATGAATCACTTTAACGTGTGCAATACCAATAGGCTGACGCAAAATCAAATAAAAACATTTACTCTTTCAACAAGTCTCCCCATAAACTCCTAATCCATTGTTAATTTGTTTAACATCCAGTTTTCGCTGAAATTCCAGGTTGTATTTCTAGATAACATAATTACAAAAATATTTATCAACCTATATCGTTGGCACAAATCATGTTTTTTTTTTTAACTTAAATATAACTAGCTCTGCTTGCTATATTTCCCTTCCTTTTTGGTGTATATAGCAATGTTCTTGGATGAAAGATTATTACTTTATATAGTATATCCTTTATTCCTAAATCTATATTAATAAAAGCAAGTGTAATGTGTCTGTCCGTCTGACCGAGCTCTCCAGCCAAATCTATCGCACGCAGGGACCTGGAATTTTTTAC
>JAPDSC010015143.1:458784-487464 GCA_026290005.1 Latrodectus geometricus | reverse complement strand
GCGCCAAGTAGGGGACCTAAAGCGCATTTTCACCTATTAAGGACTTTTTCTACAACGGATCTAGATATTCATTTGCATTATGTCGAAAAATTGTCATCAGTGTTTTGAATCTTAGGTTAAAATGTGCTTTAGGTCCTTGGCATGAATAATTTTAGTTGGTTATAAATTTTGTCATTCTTGGTAATCCTACTTTGATACACTAGATACGATAAACGTAACGATTTCTAGAATTCTTATTTTGCCATTTCGTTCTGCCTGGACGCTTTTTTTTCCCGTTTGTCACCAAAGGTATGGGACCTTTGGTGACAAATTGAATCCTGTCTCCTAGGATTGTACCATTAATTTAATTCATTTAATGTTAATTGAAAATTTTATTTTGTAAAAATATTTTTTTTTATTTAAAATGTTTGGAAAAAACAGAAAGTTAATGATGGAAAAAGCAGAAATTTTGTGATTTTTTGTTACGCATAGTAATGCCATTTGGCGACTTTATAACTTGCACCGGTGAAATGAAGAAGTACCCATTTTCATACTATATTATTGACTCAATACATTCTTCAGGAAATTCTAATTATTATTCATTTTAGCACAAACGAATAGCAGTTTATTTATCATTCAAGTTTTCTCAAATTCTTGAAAGCAAATAAAAACTTTGAAGAATTAATTAGATACACTTAAACTTTTTAATAAGAAATCGTTAGGAAATCAAACTTACATCTAATTTTAATTTATATAAAATATTTCTAATTAAAATCATTAAACTAAATAAATATAGAAAATGAACAAAAATACTTGATTCCTTAAGCAAAGTTATTAAGAAAATCTACAAGGAATCAAACTTTTTTTTATTTGAATTAGAATAAAAATGAAAAACGAAAATCTGAAATCTTTCTATCACCAAAACCACAATAAGTGAAGTATTATACTCAACATTCGAATTACAAATGCCGAAGACTTCAAATTTGTCGATTCGATTTGATTTATCAAAATAAATACCATGTAAGCCATCGCAACGGACACGGTTTAACATAGCAACCAAAGGGGGGGAAAAAAAAGAGATTGGTAAAAATTTACTGTACGGTCGCTCTTGGCGATTTTTTAAAAAATCGCCAAACATCTTGCCAACCTCGCCAATCTGCACAAGTGAAGTATGATTTTTTTTCAGAATTGCATTTTTTATAAAGTTTTTGTTTCTTAATTAGCATTTTTTTATAAACTTTTTGTTCTTCCTTTTTTGCTTCTTAATTAATATTAATCGCAGTTTTTTTGACTCACTGATATTATTATTTGTTTTCAAATAACGTTCGATTGTAACATTTGATTTCTTTATTCTAACGTTAGTTTGCTGTTTTAACGATACATTAAATCGATTAATTACAATTCATTTTTTTTTTGTAGCTTTAGTTTGCTGTTTTCATGACACATTAATTTCTTTTTTTTTTTCAGAATTGCATTTTATAAACTTTTTGTTTCTTAATAAATATTAATCATGGTTTTTTGACTCACTGATCGTGTTGCTATTATTTATTTTCAAATAACGTTCGATTATAACAATTGATTTCTTTATTGTAGCGTTTTCTTCAGTTTGTGTAATCATTCTTCTGTTGGTTGCTTACCTTTTGCTTTTCAGATTTTAGAAGAAATATGCCGCAGCCCCCTCGAAAAAAGAAATGCTTGGAAAATAAAAAGCGACAAGAGAGAGAAAGAAGTCGAAGAAGGAGACAAGAAGAAACCACCCCAGAAAGAGAATCAAGACAACGACAGGATGCAGAAAGAAGTCGAAGAAGGAGACAAGAACAAACCACTCCAGAAAGAGAAGCAAGGCAGCGACATGACACAGAAAGAAGTCGAAGAAGGAGAGAAGAAGAAACCACCCCAGAAAGAGAATCAAGGCAGCGAGAGGACGCAGAAAGAAGTCGGAGAAGGAGAGAAGAAGAAACCACCCCAGAAAGAAACTCAAGACAGCAACAGGTGAGAGAAATTAATCAAAGAAGAAGAGAAGAAGAAAACACCCCAGAGAGAAACTCAAGTCTGCAGAGAGTTACAATTGCAACAACTACTCCTCGAATGCGTCTCTGGAGGCATTTAGAAAATGCGGCATTCGATTATGAACCATCATCTGATTATGCTACTCATCCTTCGTGTCTCATCGGCTCAATGTCGCAAACTTGCCAACACTGTGAGGCGAAGAAATGGAAAGGTGAAGCCCCAGGTATGTGCTGCAGTGGAGGAAAAGTTCGATTATCACCGTTAATAGATCCTCCTGAGCCCCTACGCACTTTCCTCATTGGCCAGTCTTCACAGGACAAACACTTCCAAGCTAATATCAGACGCTACAATTCCTGTTTCCAAATGACCTCTTTCGGCACAACAAAAGAAATTAGAGAGCCTGGATACATGCCAACATTTAAAGTTCAGGGTCAAGTTTATCATCGCATTGGCAGTCTACATCCCCTACCAAATGAAGAGCCCAAATTTATGCAAGTTTATTTCGTTGCCAACAGAACAGAACAGGCGCAGAAACGTTGTAGGAATGTTCCAGAAACCAGAGAGGACATAGTACTTCAGTTGCAATATATGCTTCATCATGAAAACTCCTACGTCCAAAGCTTCAAATCGGCCATGGAAAAGATCAGTCCTAAATTAAAACTCCTTATTTTAGCCGACAAAACCCCACGCGGTGAGCATGAAAGGCGGTTCAACGCTCCGACATCATCAGAAGTGGCTGTAATAATGGTTGGAGAACAGCATGGGGCAAGAGACATAGTTTTAGAAGAAAGGAGTGGCACCATCAGAAGAATTGCCGATACCCACAGGTCTTACGATGCACTACAGTACCCATTTCTCTTTTGGCAGGGGGAAGATGGTTATCATTTTGATTTGCGCCAAACAAATCCAACTACGGGAATGCCACAAACAAAGAAGATTTCTGCAATGGACTTTTACGCTTACAGGATCATGATGCGCTCCTCAACATTCAACATTTTACTGCGAAGCAAAGACCTGTTTCATCAGTTTATTGTGGACATGTATGCCAAGATTGAATCCGAAAGGCTGCGATACATTCGATTGAACCAGAAGACGTTGAGAGTGGAACAATATGCCCGTTTGAGGGATGCCGTTATGAATGATGGAAATGTTGCTGACATGGGACAATTAGTTATTTTACCGTCCAGCTTTACAGGGGGGCCCAGGTACATGCACGAAAGGACCCAAGATGCGATGACCTATGTGCGAAACTACGGTAGACCGGACCTTTTCATCACCTTCACCTGCAACCCCAACTGGAAAGAGATACAAGAAGAACTTTTCGATGGACAAAAGCCCCAGGATCGCCATGATTTGTTGGCAAGAGTCTTTCATCTCAAGCAAAAGGCACTCATCAGTCTTATCACAAAGGCGAAGATTTTTGGTGATACTCGATGTTACATGTACACGATAGAGTGGCAGAAGAGAGGACTTCCTCACGCCCACATTCTGGTTTGGCTGAAAGACACCTTGCACGTCCATAGGGTCGATGATTTCATCAGCGCAGAAATCCCGGATCCAGAAGAAGACCCAGACCTCTTTACCACGGTCACGAAACAAATGGTGCATGGCCCCTGCGGACGCATAAATCCCCGCTCTGTTTGTATGAAGGATGGAGTCTGCACGAAGCGATACCCTCGCCAGTTCTTGAAAGAGACGCAGACGGGACAAGACGGATATCCACTGTATCGTCGTAGAAGCCCTGCAGATGGAGGTTTTACAGCAAGCATCAATCTACGAGGATCAGAAGTTTCGGTGGACAATGCCTGGATCGTTCCTTACTGTCCACTACTATCCAAAATTTTTAACGCACATATCAACGTTGAGTACTGCAATTCTGTCAAGTCCATAAAGTATGTATGCAAGTATGTCAATAAAGGATCCGACATGGCTGTATTTGATGTCACCAGTGGAGCCAATGAACTGAATGAAATTCATCAATATGAGATGGGAAGATACATTAGCAGCAATGAAGCAGTGTGGAGAATACTCAACTTTCCAATCCACGAACGTCATCCCACAGTCGTTCATCTAAGCGTCCACCTTGAAAATGGCCAGAGAGTGTACTTCACTGAAGAAAATGCTGCTGAACGGGTCCAGGCACCCCAGGAAACAACGCTCACATCTTTCTTCAAGCTGTGCACCCAAGATAACTTTGCTCGCAATTTACTTTACAACCAAATTCCAAAGTACTACACATGGAACAGCATGAACAAGAGTTGGAACCGCCGTAAACAAGGACAAATTGTTCCAGAAGAAACAGGAATCAGGTCTACTGATGCCCTTGGCCGTGTCTACACCGTCCATCCCAACAACTCCGAATGCTTCCACCTTCGCCTATTACTACATGAAGTTAGAGGCCCAACATCATTCACGGATTTGAGAACCGTTCAAGGAAGAGTCTGCAACACTTTCAAAGAGGCCTGCCAACTTCAAGGACTTCTGGAGAATGACGAACACTGGAACACGGCGTTAGAAGAAGCAGCTGCATCTCGATCACCCAAGATGATGCGTAATCTGTTTGCTGTAATGCTTCAAACGTGCTCCATGTCGGGCCCTGAACAGTTATGGATGAACCACAGGGAGAACCTGTCTGAAGACATACTGCATCAAGCAAGGATCCAGCAGCAGAATATGGACCTGAACTACAATGACGACATCTTTAACAGAGCCCTAATCTACATTGAGAACAAGATAATATCTCTAGGAGGATTGAACCTGAAAAGCTTTGGACTTCCCCAACCTAACAGAAACAGCGATTCTGCCATCTCCAGTGAAGTAATTAGAGAACGAAGTTATAACATGGATGTGCTCGCAGCTTATATACAGGAGAATGAGCCTAAATTGGTCCAAGACCAAAAAGAAGCCTTTGACAAGATTACTAGAGCAGTTTTTGATAGGCAAGGGGGTATATTCTTTTTGGATGCTCCAGGCGGAACCGGGAAGACGTTTCTTATCAACCTTATTTTGGCAAAGGTGCGGCACAGAAATGAGATTGTCCTGGCTGTCGCTTCATCCGGCATTGCTGCTACACTCTTGACAGGTGTTAGGACTGCTCACTCGGCGTTCAAGTTACCTTTAAATCTGACAAGCACAGAGACTCCAACGTGTAACATCCCAAGGAATTCAGGAAAGGCAAAGGTTCTACAGGATTGCAAGCTCATCGTTTGGGACGAGTGTACCATGTCCCACAAAGCCGCATTCGAAGCATTAGATGTCACCATGAAAGACCTCAGATGGAACAATGACAGAATGGGAGGCGTCGTAATGGTTTTGGCAGGCGATTTTCGACAGACGCTACCAGTTATTCCACGTGGAACGAGGGCAGATGAAATGCAGGCCTGCATAAAATATTCTTACATCTGGAATGGCATTCAAACACTTGGATTATCGACTAACATGCGAGTTCATCTCAACGGTGATCCCTCTGCCCAGCAGTTTGCAGATAATCTACTGAAACTAAGAAATGGAACCCTTACTTCAGAAAATGAAGATGGATATGTAGCGATGCAAGGCATTGGAAGGATTGTGACTACTGAAGAAGAACTGAAAGAGGCTGTGTTTCCGAATGTGATTCACCACTTCACTGATCACGCATGGCTGTGCGAAAGAGCAATTCTTGCCCCAACAAACGAAGCCGTCAGTGTTATCAACAAGCAACTTTTACAGAACTTACCCGGAACTCTTCATATTTACAAATCTATAGACACGACATGCAATATTGACGAGGCTGTCAACTATACGACAGAGTTTCTCAACAAATTAGAGCCACCTGGAGTACCCTCCCACATATTGGACTTGAAGGTTGGAGCACCGATAATTCTCCTCAGGAATCTGGATCCGCCTGCACTTTGCAATGGAACAAGACTTTCTATCAAGAAACTGATGCCAAATATTATAGAAGCCACCATCATGACCGGACATGCTGCAGGCGAAGATGTGTTTATTTCAAGAATTCCTATAATCCCTTCCGATCTCCCGTTTCAGTTTAAGCGTCTACAATTCCCTGTTCGTTTGAGTTTCGCGATGAGCATTAATAAGGCACAAGGACAATCTCTCAAAGTTGTAGGGCTCGACCTCCGTAAGCCGTGTTTCTCCCATGGTCAACTGTACGTGGGTTGTTCAAGAGTTGGTAATGTCGATAATCTACACATCTTAGCTCCGAATGGAAGAACATTAAATATAGTTTATCCCGAGGCTCTCTAACGAAAAGGACAATCTAAAGAAAAATTATTGCCACTCTCCCAAACTAACTCTGACTGTCATGCTTTAAATGATGATGTTATTGTTTAGTGCTCTCTTGAGAGCATGAGCAATAATCCGAATGGTGCTGCTTCCCAGTGCTACAGTACCAACAGACATTAATCGGTAAGGGTCCCTTGCGACCCCAGACCGAGCTCCACAAACATACACAAACACTCTCCTCTTCTAATTCATTGTCATCTAAGTTTAACTTACACTTAAATTAAAAATTTAATTGGTTCTCAACTCCAAATTTCCTGTAAGCAGGATGTTTTATTTCATCCATGTTTTCGTTACTTTTTATTTTTTCTGTACTGTACTCTCTATCTTTCCCTTTCAACTCTTTCCTATCTTTGATTTTGAATTTTTTATGTTTTACTTTTCTTTAAACTTCAGACCAATGATTATAACCACATGACTACGGTTTCCTAGCATGTGCTAATATGAGGTCTGTTCTCATTTAAACTAATTTTTTAACAGATGGCTCATGGTTAGGATATATTGTTCCTTTTTATCGACGGGGAATGTTGTGTGTAGGGGGGGGGAGAGAGAGACTGTCTACATGTCCTACACTACTATTCCTGCGCTATTCACTTATCTGCCTTTTCTAAATGCACGGGCAACGCCGGGCGGGTACAGCTAGTATGTAATATATGGAATAGACAATTTTAAATTTATGAAAATTTTATCGGATAAATTTTCACTATATCCCAGATATATGTAATAATTCAAAGTATCGAATAAATTGTTAACAGAAATTTTAATAAATATCAAAATATTACCTTGTTACTGCTTGCCTTACACTTAATATTCTTCAGCTTCTTATAAAATTAAGAATATAGATATTCCAATAATAAAATAATAGGGTTCTCATTTTAATAATTAATTACATAGAAATATTATTTTATTGAAATAATAATAAATTATTATGAAAACATATTATTTGCATTTCAGTTCTGTTATAAATATTTTAATAGATCATTATATTTTGTTACCGAAATAATCCATTTTTCTGATTCTATACTTAAAATATAGTTTCTGAAATGTTTGCCTATATTTGATTGAGAATGTGGGCACAGAAACGTAATAAGCTATAATAGTACTTAAGCAATCTGTTTTTCAATAAAACATTTTTGGTGTATTGAGGACAATAAAAGTTCTTGCCTTTGTTATTCACAAATATTTTAACTGTAGTTTACGTTCATAAATCCATCTGTCATACACCACTCTCGTTCAAATAGAGTTTGTCACTTTTTTTCATTTAATTCTGCCGGTACCGTTATAAAAGTAATAAAAAAAGGAACACAAAAATTAGTTTGGGTTAATTGTTGAAGGGAACAATGCAATTTCCTCACAATACAATTAAAGGAATCTAAAGGTCACGTGTTTTATTTTCCCTTATTGGTTGAATTGTGTCACTTGAATAGACTTTGTCTCTTGAGAGTTACTTTTACTGTAATGTCATTCTCTGACTGAATGGAATATTTTTTAATTCTTATCCATGGAACGGGTAGATTTCAAATAATAGGCTAATGAAATTATGCACAGTAAATAAGAGAAAATTATCTTTATATATACATTGTTATTTATAAATTTCAAATTGAGAATAGTGCTTCTTTATGTACGGAAAAAATTTGAAGTTATTTTTTAAATGAATATTAACACATTTAAAATCTATACTTTAAATTTGATCAACTGGAGCATTAATTAGATTATTTAAAATGCAGGTTTTGAAGTAATTTAATGGGGATATTTTGAAGAAAATTAAAAAAAAAATCCTTCTTAAATATACTACCTTTTTAAAAAGTTGTAGAATTTTCATTGAATAATGTACAAATCTTCTTCAGGAAATAAAGTTGTTAAGAAATAAAAATTGAGTTTCACAGAAATTCTCTTGGTGAAATAAACGTCGCTTATATTGCTTGTCAAGAACAACTCATTCTATATGCTCATATACTTAACTTCCGTTTTCCACATCTACTGAAATATATCAAGTGTCAAATACAACAAAACTTCCTTCATTCTCTAGGTTTTTGCTATATTACGTCATAAATTTACATACACATACATCCAGTTTTTTTTTTTTTTTTTTTTTTTTTTTTTTTTTTTTTTTTTAAATAAAGTTTTAAAATTGTGGAAGCATAATTAAGATCTACGCACATTCCTCGTAACTATTTAAATTCAGATTCTTTTGTTTTAGAAAATAGTTTTTCCGAGATGATAACGAGTCTCCAAACTCAAAAATATAAAATTTATTATTATACTTTATTAATTTATTTATTTGTGTGTAATAGACACATATATTAAAATATACAAGAATAGGTTTTAAAATTCAAGTATTTAAATTGATTAACATTTTATTTTAAAGGGTTTTTTTAAGATTCGCAGAAATTTTAATTAAAAAAATGCTTAAGAATATATTTCTTTCTACTTCAAACATCATTTGTACAATATTAATATAAATCGTGAAAATAAAGCGCACAATATCCATCTGGTTACGGATTTATTTTTTACGTGTGGACAACAATTTATATATTATAGAACATTATGTGCAAATATAATTTCAATTCATACCAAAAGGATATATTGTTTCTTAACAATATTTTGACCACTTATATTCTTCAGTATAACTGGCTCTGTAATGTGTTTAAATTTAACTTAATGCTCTCTAAATTATCATTAAAAAGCTTATAATTATCATCTTTAATTTAATGTAATATTTATAATTGAATATAAGAATTAAAATAGGAGATATATTTATTTATACCTTAAATGAGTTTCTTAAATTCTATGTTGCTGATGTAAATAAATTAAAAACAGAAGGAAAAGAGAAATAAAAAATAACATCTTTCAATAATTAAAAATGAATATCTATTGTGTAGTGTTTAAAGACAAAGAAAAAGAGGTAATATATTAACAGCAATGAGTAAAAAGTACATCAAAGCTGGCGCTATCTAGTGATGAGGTAGAGAAATAAAAATTTAGCAGATAATTCCTAACTGTTAAACTTTCGTTGAAAACTTATTTCGGAAGAAGTTAAAAAGATTTCTAAGAAGTAATTATAATTAATTGCAAATTAGTCCATAATCTTCATTACTTACACCATAACTAAAACGAGTTATTTTAAATTAACGAAAAACATTTTACAACCCCGAACTTTCTGGGAGCAAAGTAAATAAAACATGCTCTAATTGTTCTAATTAACGCTAATTGACTTCTTTATTATCCTAAGCCGCTATTTGCTTTAATCATCACTAACTTTATAAGATTTTAAAGTTTTTGTTCAAACAAATATTTTTTTGCACTTTCTTTAAATTTTTATCCTATTAAATGGATTTGTCTTGAGAAAGTTTAGATTTAATTCTAAATTATGATAATTACTAAACGTGTATACTTATTACAAGATTAGCAGCAAATTTTTATGCTTGTTTTTTGATAAATGGATTTAATTACATAGATATTTCTATTTCTTTGCCAATATGATCTCTTTTCTATTACCATAAACTTGGTAATTATCTCTTAATGATTTTTTAATTGGAAAAATGTGACACAAAATTAATCCTTTATAATTTTTAAATGGTAATATTCGTTATTAAGAATAATGTAATTAATTCTTAATTCAGTATAAAAATACTTTTAATTTACTTGTTTTCAAACAACTTAAAGGGCTTTTAATTACATACTACTATTATGAATTAAATTATTTATGTTTTTATTCTTTGAAAATTATATCATCTCTAAGTATTAAAATATTAAAACAAAGCTAAGAAAATTAATATTTTAAAATTTCTAAATTTCTTAAAAGTATCATTTAAATGAGAGAAATACTTTGGAATCGCATTAAAATATATTAAATGAACAAAAATGCGATTCATTCACTGATTGCACATTCTCTTTCATAATGTTAGGATTGTGTTTGCGAATATTTTAGAAAGAATTTCAGAGCAATTATATTATAACAAAATACATTGTCAAAAAACATGCAAGGTGTTTCACAAAAATTTTCTAATTTGTAAAATAGTAACGATAAAAAGTAAAGTGTACTTTGGCTAATGAGAAAAACTGCAATTATGTAGTTATTAATTTAAATCAACACTGAATATAACCAAAAGAAAAGTCCTCCCTTCGCAAAATCTTGAAGAAACTTTAAAACGCTGTCTTTTATATTATCATAAAATTTCACGTTCATTAAAGAGAAAAAAATCATCGCTGACTCAGATTTAATTACCGATTTTTTTTTATTTCCAAAAAATTCTTTTCTGTCTTTCATCTCATTTCTTTCTATTTTTATATCTTCTCGATAAGGAATTATGAGTTTTTTTGTAAGATAAATATATAAATTAATTTATGATGCAAACACTTCAATAAAAGACATTTTTTATTGATGCTAATTTCACTGATGGTAAAACACAATTTCAATTCTCTATACTAATATTTCTTTTATCTGATAATACGCATGTATTCCTTTAATGAAGCTATCTTTTACTAATTAGGGTAAGTTATGAAACGATGGGGAATTTTATTCCTTGATATGGCTATATCTGAAAATTTATTATTAAAGTATGCTAAGGAACAATATATTTTTACGATATTCTTTATTTTATTATTGGTTTATTCAATATCTCTTCTCAAAAGCAAAAATCTAATTTAGATAATTTGATAAGTATTCTCAAAAGGCTCAAATATGCGTTGATAACTTAACTACTGATATAATTATCAATTTTTAGAAAATACAAAGAATATTTTTGGCAAATCATATGATATATGATTGAATCTATAATACACGGTGTGATATTTTAATTGGTAAATACTGGAATAAATCACATGTGTATGAAATTTACGTTTTATTCAAACGTGTATGTAACATCACTTAATCATGGTACAAATAACAATGCTCGGATATCTTTTATTAACACAGCGTTAAAGCTGCGGAGTGAACAGTTCATAAAGTTGCAAGAAAATACCCAGAGATTGTTTATAGGCACGATGTAAGAATCACGATCATTTAGTATTGTATTTTTTCCAGGGAATTTGAGACTTGAGCAACATTTAAAACACGACCATCATACTGGGATAATAACATTTATCACGAAATAGTTCAAGGTTCTTTGTAAAATAAGTGTTTTGATTTCAATGCTTTCAATACATAATTGTTTACTTGGATTAATGATCAAATCTTTCACAAAATTCTTATTTTTTCTTAGTGCCATTTTTCTGAATATATTTAAAAGACATAAAAATTTAATTTCGTGATCAAAAAATCATGATCAGCGGATCAAAATGGAAAACATTGTCAATATAAAGAACCAATCGTTAAACTGCTCTTACAGTTTCTCTTGCTTTAAAACTGTCATAATAAATTTATTTCTTGTACGTACTATCGTTTTTGAAGTATAAGCAATAGATACATTTAATACTTAATTGATGACTTAGTGTCAGTGGTGTTGTCGAGCCTGAACGCTCCGGAACGTCGTTCCGGTACTTCCTTTTTGGACAGGAACGCGTTCCGGAACTAAAGATGATTTCTAATAACGAGAATTGGCTGACGTATTGAAAAAAAAATTAAAAAGAATTGCTGATTTCTTTTCTAATTTTTGACGAATTTTTATATGTATTATTATAGACAAGGGTTTTAACCGAACTCGAACCAATACAATGTAATAATAAGATTAATAAATACTACTGTGTTAGCAAAATATTCTACGCTAACAGTAGTATTTATTAATCTTATTAAAATTCCTAAGTCAAAGTGTCGATTAAAAAGTGTTAGGCAGGCCTCAAATTGAGGCAGTATTCCTCCAACGCGCACCTATCGCTTTTTGGCCGCGTTGCTGCCCGCGAGAGACATGTTGAAAAGTACAACATACTGAAGCGACGGCAGGAAGATCTCACGCATGCGTAATACATCTGAGCGGGTATCTTCCGTTTCTGTGATTGCTTCAGAACTATGTGGCTAAAGCTTTGACGTTTTTATTAAATATTTAAAGTTTAGTGTCTCGCATTTGAAATATAAAATTATCTCAATAGGCACTTATAAAACTTAAGAATTTTAGAATTATTATTCCAAAACTCAACCGATTTCTATTGAATGTTATTCACTGTACTCTAAAAACAAAGGTACATTTTTTTCAATCCAATTTATTAATATTGTAATATGATTAACACATCATTAAATTTATACTAATTTTTTTTTAAATTATGTCCATGGCTAAAAGGGAGTCAAATACACGCACAAACTGGAATTTTTTTTCTAAATAAAAAATAGCTAAATATGCTAAAGTGATGAATTTATTTTTGATGTTTGGTGTAAAGTTATAGCTGAAATTAAGTTTGATTTTTATGTAACATCTATTAAAAGGAAATTAGTTAATAAGATATACTTTTCAGTATTTATTTGGAATAAGATCATAATAATCTTTTGCTATGACATGTTAATATTAAAACTAAGCTAAATCATATACATTAAATACTAGTCAGAGAATAAGAGGTTTGTTAAAGGAGCAAAAAATATTCTCCTTATAACAAACTGCAAATATTTTCTCAAAACTATATAAAATTTCTTTTAAAAATACATCTGAAAATGTATTAAAATCAATTAATCAAACCTATATCAAACAATAGCTAATCAAATAATAGCCCAAAAAATGTCGCCATCGTAGAAAGTTTTTTTTATAAAATATTCCAGAGATAACTATCAAACACACACGCACAGTATAGTCTCCAAACTATTTGCTAAATTTCTGCCAAAAGCATAAGGAATATTCTTATACGTTTCTTTAGTTAAAGGATTTAAAAATGGCAAATATTTTGTTGGTTATTTTAAATATATTAATAACTGTTTGCACATTTTTGTTAGTTATTTCATACTTTAAATTTGTTATATTACATAAGTATAAATGCCATTTATGTAATATAATCTAATAGTTCAATATAAATCAGTACAAAACTAAAAATAATAAAGAATTTCATTGGAAATTATTAATATATTACACAAAGTATTGGAAAATAATTGAGCAATCCAAATATGGTAAATCTTTTAATTGTTCATGCTAGCTAAAAGTTAGTTTGAACAATATTATATTAATGTACTAGAAAAATGAATTCTAAAATCCATAGAAATTCATAAGGATAGAGATTCTTAATAATATTTATTTAAATTAATTTTACAAGATTATTTTAATTTGCAACTTTTTTAAAATATAGAAACTGTTTGGAAACATCTATCCATATTGATATCGCCATTGAGGCGACAGCAGCATGACGGCGCGCCGCAAGATCCTGAACATAATCCAATTTGGAATATTTTATAAAAACCATTAGTGTTTTCATGTATTGTTAAAAATATTTATTATTAAAAATATTATTTTAAGTGTTACGATTCTTGAGTGCAATAAAATGTGTGTATATATATATATATATATATATATATATATATAAAAAAATACACAAAGTGGGTTTCGTAATGATTTTCGTTTCCTTTCCTTTTTATGCTATATACAGGGCCGATCCTGGCGATAGACGAAAATTGGGAGAAATCTCCCCCCGTCGTCAAATTTGGGACGTGAGTCCGCACAGAGCGGCCGCCTACCCAGGATCGGCCCTGTCTATATAATTATATATACGCGCTCCGGTAAAAAAAAAAAAAAATAAAAAAAAAAAAAAAAATAAAAAAAAATAAAAAATTAGCACAACACCACTGCTTAGTGTGTACCGTACCGTCAAACATACCTTTTATTAGATTATATTTTGATATTTTTGACAATAATTATCATAAGTGAAATACAGAAGACGATCGTTTTTACAAACCCCTAATTTATGGACACTCAATTTTTTACGAATTAAAGGCAAGTCTTTACTCTTCCACCATTGATATAATGATAACTTTGAGTCTCATTTACGAATTAAAATTTTGAAAAATCTCTTTTTTGTTAACTTTTGTTTCTAACAAACAATTTTCTTTCCCGTTTTTTTTTTTGTTTTGTTTTATGTAATCAGATATTTTTGAATTTTTTTATTTGATTTCTTTTTTATACAACACCAGAGAACTTGATTTATTATTGAATAACGAAAAGAAACAAATTTAGAGTTACGAAATGTATTTTTTTATTTTGTTGAATATTAAAGAAATGCTTATCAATTGCTTCTTTTTTTTATGGAATACGATTGTGCCACATATTTTCAGAAAACTACATATGCATATCCAAAAGCTATTTTGATCAAAGATTTGACTGTGTTTTAGAACTTATGCAACATAAAATTTTCACCGAATTTAATTAAAAAAATAAAATAAAAAAGAATTTTTAAGTTTTCAACACTATTTGACAATTTTTTTTTTCCTTTGCTGAGAGAATATTTTTGCATCCTATAATAATTCTGATAACCGGTATAAAAGAATTTTTTCTACTAACTGGATGTTCTCCTATTTTGTCATATTGAAATCTCTTAAATAGATTTTGTGCACCAACTGGCACACTTTTTCTTAAACTGATTTAGGATATACTCTTCAAGTGCTGACTAGATCAATATTATTTTCAGTTTCTTTTCATTGTAACTTTATAATAGTTTTTCCAGATTACTGAAAGATTTCAAGAACGATGATTAAAAACTTTTAATGGCTTTCCAGTTTTGTATGGTTGAAAAGTTTTATTTTTTTAAATTCTTTTTTATCTTCTCAAAACAGTAAAAAATCATGATATTTTATTGTAAAATTACGCTAATACTATATTCGTGAATAATATTCTAATTAATACAATAGAGCTGACAAATATCATTTTATAAACAATGACTAATTGTCTTATCTTAATCACAAGTTTCATAATAATGAAATGTGTAAATAAAAATAAATAAAAATGTAATTCATTATTTAAAATAATTTATAGCTAACTAAAAGAAATAGAAGGAGTTAAGAAAATTAATTTGATTTGAAAACAACTGAAAACTAGACACAAAACATTTGAAATGTTTTCTTATTACTTGAGAACTTAATATATTTTCAAAATATCTTTCATATTTTTAATAGAATCATTTTAATACACTGTTTGAAATGTATAGATTTCTATAACTTGATATTAAATCATTTTCATTAAGCTTTTTGATTCATTATATTCTTTTTCAATTAAACACGTGTTAATAATATCATTTTATATGCTTTCTATTTTTACTGATGCTATTTAAAGTTGGTACATATGAAACAGAGTTTTTTAACAGCTGGTTATCTCAGCTAAATAAATATAGAATTAGATATAAGCAAGAACAAGCTGCCTGATTCTCAAGCTTAACCTGTATGTTAAGAATATTGATTTGACTGCTTTTTTATACGGTATTTATTTGAAGTTAAATAATTTTAGTTTGTTTGAATGAATTAATCTGGAAAAATACAATTATTCTATAGGAAGTGCATATCAATAAGCCTAGAAGACGTAATCGATAGCTAATTCAGCCTAATTGAGCTAAAACTTTTTGAATACGTAAAACGCTACCTATGTAAGCGACAAAAGCATTAATCGATTATCACATGAGAATCATTACGTGTTACAATTAATACGTGTTTTCTTATGTATATTGACTTTTTATTCAATAAGCATAACCTTGTTTGAAATTTATGATTTAAGTTTGGAATATAGGAAAATTTTTCTTCATAATTATTATTTATTTATCTCTAAGCAATTCCAGGTGCATTCAATTAACAGCATGTTAGGTTTCACGCAGGTCATCCAGGTATGTAACAGAAAGAAACTGAAAGATGCTTCATTTGCATGTTGTTTCTGTATAACTTTTTAAAGTAATTCTACATTCATTTAGGTAATCGTGCAGATGCAGTTTTGTTTCGTTTCGGTTAATAATGACAAATCACTTAGCATTAATATCAATGATATTTTTAAAACATATAATTTATATACTTACATTGAATTTTATTCGTAGTTAAATCTCATTTGGTGTCATTTTTTTCTGCATAAGGAAAGTGTATATATATATATATATATATATATATATATATATATATATATACACCAAAAGTTAGGACGAACTTTAAAAATGAATAATTCGAAAACGAAATCACGATACAAAGATGCGGTTTGCACCAAATGGATGGAAAAGAAACCGGGTTTTGTGTGGCAATGAAAAAAGAAATAGTTCTGTTGGCGACCAACAGATGGCGCTGTCGGATTTCTGATGTAAGATTATGCAAAGCAACAAACGATATAAAAAGAAGCAACTGCAGCAGGTAATGGTAGTCGAAGCTGATATGCATCGAAATGCTGTCCATAGTTGAGGAAGCCCTCTTAGTTAAACTGTTTGCTAAGAATTCGGAAAGTGCCATTGCGGCATTGCGAGTATATCGCTACATGAAGGGTATGCGAGACAGCAAAGGACCAAGAACGTCTTCTGCATTGAACAAAGTTGTGAAAAAGTTTGAAGCTACAGGTTCTTTGGCGTAACGTCAAAGAAGTGGACATCCCTCAACTTCAGCTGCTGTTGCCATGACAGTGGAGCAGATGGTGCAAGGCATGTCAGCGGTTGCTGCACATGGGGATTGCAGTGCTCGAGAAGTTTCGAGGCAGACAGGAGTGTCGTACGGAAGTGTCTGGAGAGCGCTGCGAGTAACTTTGCAACGGTATCCCTACAAGTTGCAACATAACCAAGAACTGAAACCTCCTGACTTCGACTCTCACCGACATTTTGCGAATTTCGTCTTCAATAAGATGGAAGAGCAGCCCGACTGGCTTCACACTGTGCTTTGGGCAGATGAAGCGCATTTCACACTCTCTGGTGCTGTTAACACCCACAATTGTCGAGTGTGGAACATAGAAAATCCACATGCATTTGTTGAGGTACCCTTGAAACAGCCTAAAGTGACAATCTGGTGTGGCTTCACTGCTGATTTCATAATTGGTCCATTTTTTTCGAGGAAGTCACACAGACAGGTTTCCAAACAGTTTTTGTCACTGGTAAGCGATATCTAACTCTGTTACAGAACAGCATTATTCCTGAACTGCAAGCGCGACAGGCACTCCAAACAGTCCCCTTTATGCAAGATGGAGCACCATCTCATATTGCTCTGCCTGTGCAACGCCTGCTACGCTCAACATTTGGGGAGGATCGCATTATCAGTCGCAACTTTAATCACGCATGGCCTCCAAGATCTCCCGATCTCACACCCTGTGACTTTTGGCTGTGGGGCTTCTTGAAGTCAAAAGTGTACCGCGACCAACCGGCATCACTAGCGGCACTGAAAGATCCACCAAAATGTGTCTGCCATAACGCAGGAAATTCTACTAAATGCTGTGAATGGTGTGGTGACTCGTCTCACAGCTTTACTTCTGAATTATGGACAGCACATTTAACGTTTACTGTAGTAGGTACTAATTAACTGTAATTAATCTGACTTCATTAATCATTTTTTCATTTGTAAATCATCTTTTGTTGCAATAAAACACTATAGCGCCATCTGTTGGTCGCCAACAGAACTATTTCTTTTTTCATTGCCACACAAAACCTGGTTTCTTTCCCATCTGTTTTGTGCAAACCGCATCTTTGTATCGTGATTCGTTTTCGAATTATTCATTTTTAAAGTTCGTCTTGACTTTTGGATCACCCGGTATATACCAAGATAAACTTATCGGATATTTTTTACTACTTTGGACATCCTGGAATTCTTACAATATAATCTAGAAAAAGAAATTCGACTTCACCTTGTAATTTTATTTTTATTGGGGTTTTTATTAAAAGATTTTTAAAATCATTAAAACTATTTTTATTGCAAACCTTCTAATGCTCCATCATATAAATATCTACAAACATTTATAGATATAAAAAATAAACACTTGTCGTGTTCAAAACATGAATCTCATTGTGCTGAAAGATTGTCATTTAAGTATTGCTACAGATTCATTATGTATAGAATGTAAGCCCGACTAACAAATGTTCATTAGACGGTGATAGTTTTCGGATAATTTGCTGTTAAGTATCTAGAAAAACAAGCAACTCTATCGAAGTAGTCACCTAAATTAGCGATTTGTTGCAAAATCAATGAATTTCGTGTAGAAAAGTCTAAAATCCTTCCTCGTGTTCTTTGAATCACAGGCATGAACCAAAATCTGGGTCCCGTATCGTGTTCACAGTTGTGATGTGTTATCATTACCAAGCAAAATTTTCTTCTTTTGGATGAAACTAAGTGGTCCATATTTACATATTATAATGAAGCAGTGTAACATATACAGAATTCAAATCATAAAAAATATGATACAAGATTATTCTTCACATTATAACCTTACTTTCTTCAGATTGCACTATTTCCAATAGGTCTGAAGGTAATCTTTTGATGGCTTCTCTTACAGTGTATACTAAAGTATATTCCCTTAGGCTGCCACTCACTGAGAGGGTCAATGTTTTTATAATTCAGCAATTTCACTGTTTTCCCATGCAGTTATTGTATGACTTTTATTAGAGTTCTGGAGTTACAATCTAGTAATGTAATAGTTACAATTTATCTGCAGCAGTACTTAAAACATAAGAGTATTTATGAAATTTTAATTTATAACATGCTTATACTATTTTTATAATGGCGGGCACTGGGAGATTGACCCTTCGCCCCAACAAGACCAGAAATTGCTACTCATTTAGCGTTACGCGGTGGGCACCTGTCACGGGGTCGAGTAGCATTACCCACGTCACACTACCACAAACCCGTTTCTAGGATGGGGCACATTCATACATCATCTCAGGAGAAAGGACAAAGAAACATAGAGAAAGAAAACGTCCATGCCTGAACCAAATTCGAACCCGTGATCAACAGCCTATGAGTCAGAAACGCTAACCACTCAGCCATCGGAAGGCTTAACACCCTTATATTAACTCTTTGAATCACTTAGATAGACATTTGCTTTACTACAGTATTTCATTCACAAAAAGCAATGTTATAGAGTCATTGTTCCTTCATATATTAATCTTTACGTGCACCATATTTGCCTATTAATTATTTTGTAGCTTCAATAGCTAAACTTATTTCTTTTTTCCCAGAAAAAACTTGATAAGAACTTAACTGAATGAGAGCTAGGGATATTATGATTTTTAAAATGTCTTTCCTTAATTATTTTTTATAATCATTATGTCGATCACATAACAATATAGGACTTCAGATTCAAAAAATGAGTTACACATAAAAGCAAACATTATTCTTGAAACAAATGTTTATTTGTAATAAAAGTATTATAATAAAAGCTTAAGTATAGAATTTATGCATGTGTAAAGGTTCTAAATATCTGAGAGTACAATAATGGGTGCTAAATTAACATTTCATTTTTTAAAAAGGTAATGTTGAAATTATCTTTTGTGAATCCTTACATTGTTTTTTACATACTTTCAAATTTTAATGATCCAACTTTTCATCTGCAAATAATTATTTATCACAATATGACTTGATTCCATAATTTTATAATTTATTTGCTTGTATAAATTTCTAGATATATACTTTTATTTATTTCTACAATATATTTATTACTTGAAATAATTTTGTTCTTTATTCTACAATTTCAGATTTTCAATTTTTCTAGATAACTGTTGATAGTGTTTAAATTTCTTTGCAAAGTAAAATGGAATTCCAAAAATAATTATTTCGTTCTTAACGAACATTGGTTTATATTTTTTTAAATTATGTACCAACACTCCTCATCAAAAAATAACTTACTTGAACAAAAAGAGTATTATTTACATCAAACAACAAATATGAGAATATTGTCTCTACTGTATATTTAATATAATTATTGAAAAATGTTTTATGTAGAAGATAATATTTTAAATATTTTGATGTCTTTTCTTTTGACGAGAAAATTCGAGTATTTGTTGTTTTTATAAACGATAAATATATTCACAAAGAGTTTTGCTCGAAAAAATTAGTAATACTTTTTTGTTAAAAGAATTTAAATTTATTGTAACTGTGTTTGAAGATCCGTATAAATTATTTAAATTTAAATATCACTAATGTTACTTGTACAAAACACAATATATTTAAGATAACAAAAAATAAGTTTGTATAATATATAAGTATTTTTAAAATCAATTATTTTTTACAGAATACATTTAAGTATATAATCTGCAAACAGTTCTTAAAAATAATCCATTTTTCAGGAAATTTTTGTAGATAAAGTTTTATATGAAAATATTTTAATTTAATTCCACTGGTATCTTAACTTGTTTCGTGATGCAACCTGTTATATTATTAAAGAATGAAAAGCATATCAATTTGAAGATTATCAGATTATTCGATCAATGTATAATACTTTGATCTGACAACAAAGGGAATTTTTGATATAAAAATAACAAACTTTTTTTCACTTAATAAAATCCTTTAACTCATTTCTTTTCAAAGTAAATTTGAAAAGGGACTATTAAATTTAAGAAAATAACAATTTTAAAAAAACCCATTTGACATATATTTTTATATAAATGCTGAAATTAATATTTAAAAGTACTGCAAAAGTTTTTATACTACCCATCAAAATAATAGCTTTTCCGAAGTAATCGCATTATGTACATATCCGATTAGAAGCATTTTCCCTTATTTTAGTATTCTATTTATTTTGAAACATCAAGTAAACATGCGTAAACCTTCTCTTTACGACTGACAAATTTATCCTTCAATTTTTGAATTTCGCCTCTTATTGAACTAGTCAAACTAATACGGAAGTTTTTAATTTTAATTCGTCAAATTTTTTTTATGTACAGCAAAACACATAGAAGCAGTCAGAAAACAATGAGACGAATGTAACTTTCAATCATTTTATTTGTTTAAACTCCAATTGTTCATTATTTGTATTGGAAAACATTTTTGAAAGCAATTTCGTACTAAATATGCCCTAAAAAATATGCTATGTAATTTTTCCAAGAAACAAAAAACCTGTAAACTTTGTTGACACTATTGAGAACGCACACGGCATTTTCGTATAGGGATAAAGTAAGAGATTATTAACAAATTTATGATAAATAATTAAAAGTATTTAATTTAGCTAGAAGTTATTTATCCTACTATTTCAATTTGGTTTAAACTTAACATTACGGATATGGTTTTTAGACACATTAGTGTAATTTGAAATAATAACTAGTTATTAACTATTATTTTTCATTAAAGATTTAATTTTTATAGAAGATATAACAATATTAAGAATAATAAGATTATAATAATTCCATTTATAATTTAATATAATAAATTTAAAAGTTCTTATAATGGAACACATAGTTTTTTGTTTTTATTTTTCAAATGCATAAGAATTTTTTACCATTGTGTACCTGAGTTTTGTGAATTATGGTTCAAGAGTTAAAGAACCATGGTAAAACGCTTTTTCAAGAAAAGTTGAGATGTTAAGACACTTGTTCAAAAGAAATGAACATGTGCCAGTTTGTGCAGTCTTATTTCAAAACATAACTACGCAATGGAAATTTTTAATATCCATGCTTTTGCTCTATTATATTGTGACTGATTTGAATATATAATATTTTTAATACCAAAAAGAGTAATTTAAATTTTAAATGGTAATCAAGCCAAATGAATACGATAAAATGAAAAGAATAAAATAAGTTTGATTATATACTTCCTTAAAAGATTATAAACTCCTTTACAATCTTAGATACTTGTATAATCAAATAAATGTATCAAAACATTCTTTAAAGCAAATAAAAAATAGTTATAATAGAGAAAGTAAAACTATATTCTCAGCCATATTAGTCAAATCATCACAATTTTCTCACCGTAAAAATTTAATTTTACCCAACAACTTTCTTTTACATAAATTATAAACTAATTTCCCATAAATACTCTAAGTATATAAACAGGAGCGTTTATGTAGTTAATTTATTAGTGGCATTTAAAACATCAAACTTATTTTCTGGATTCGTCAATCAAATATATGTTGATGGGTCAAAAATAAAATTGATTACATTAATACAATTAAATAGTATGAGTTTACGAAAGTTTTATTTAGAGTAGCTTTATTCTACTGCCAATGGAGGAATTACTTTTTTCGATAAGGGTATTTACTTTTCCATTTCAGAAGACCAGAAAGCAATCATCAAGGAGTTCAAAAATTGTCCCGGTTGCTATACGTAACTGACAACGGATAATGGAACAACAACAGCCTTCAGTAACTTTACATGTTTTTTTTATTTTTATTTTATTTTATTTGCTACTGAGTATGCGTTCGAATTTCATTGCTTCTTGGCTTTTAATCTTGGGTTTTGTATTTACCATTCTTTGTTGCTTTTGCTAGTATTTTATTTTTATCTTTAGATATCTCCAACAAAACCAGAGAGTACTGTTTTTAATAATGGGTGAAAATTTGTATACATGTAATCGTCTATAATTAAAATAACGAAATTTGTATATATGAAGGAAGCAATATAAGAGAATACTTTACATGTAATCAGCTTTTGTTTTTATACTTGAAGATCGCCCTGAATTTCGAAACAAATTGCTTTTAAATTATCGAAAAAGATTAATAGCAAAATTTCTTTTACAGTATAATTAGTTCTTAATCCCTGACATGTTTTTCATACGCTATCCAAAATATCAATAACTTATTTATAATTTGCATGGCCTTAAAATGTTTTTGTTTTTCTCAGTTTACGAATCTTAAAAATCAATTAAAAATAAATTAAATAAGAAACACAGCAAATTTTTAATTATCTTGGTTGTTTTTAACACCATCTGCCTTATAAATAAGAAAAATTATACGGCAAAAATTTAAAACTAATACCATTTCCTACATAACTTTAAGGAAAATATGCAAGTCTGAAATTAAAGAGAGTTAAACAGGAATAGAGTTTGACTTTTAAGTTCATAAATCCTTTTTCTTAGAGAAACAACAAGTAGGGGTATTAAAATACTTTATGAAATTTATTTCTATAGAATTAAGGGAACCCGGTATGAAAGAAACATTATATCTCTAAAATTATGTCCATAAGTATAATTCAAACTTAGCCTGATATACTTTTTAGGTGACATACTAAAAACACACAAAAGAAATTGATTTAAAAATATTTATTAATTGCTTTCTTTCTAAAAAAAAGTAAATTATTTTTGGTAAGTATTTTAAATCATTTTGATGAATATAAAAAAATAACTGTCATTAAAATAATCGTGATGCTATAAAAATAGTTTTTCCGCACAAAAGTATCATTTTTAAACTTAAAACAAGTTATAATGTTTGTTTTTTTAAAAACTCACACATGTATGTTCTAATTGTTGAAATTAAAATTTTTCAAAATATTTTTATGTGTATCGATTGTTAAATATTAATGTGGTAAATGAGTTTAGGATGTCTTACTCAGCAAACTTTATGGCAGATAAAATAGAAAATAAATATCTATTGCAATGAAACATTAAAAACGTTGAAAACTCAATTTTTTAAAAGTAATGAGTATTTAAGTTATTAAAATACACTCAAAATAGCATAACTGTGATAAACTATATATTTTAAAATCATTTATTTTTTAATTAAATTCTACACACAAATGAACAACAAACAATTCTTAAAATTAAAAAGATCATTTTTTGCTAATATTTTTCACTCCCTTTGAAACAACTGAATTATTTTCAATACACTTATTTGAAAAAATATTTTTTTTAATCATTGACTTTCATTTCGTTTGAATAAATTCGTTGAAAGCTATGATGAATGAATTTTTATATAAGAAAATGTTATCTTTCATTTCATAAAAGTACATTATATTATATATGAACTCAATATGTGATCGTGTTATTAGATACTTGAACTTTATAATTAATTGAAAAATATGCACCGTATCTCTTTATTGTTTATTAATTGCGAAAATATGTAATTATTTATAAAATACACATTCTTTAAATAGAAGTTAGAAATGAGTATTCAATCGCTACAAATTTTTATTACTTCAATAATAATATAATAGTTTTATCATGGAATGTAAATAAAAACATGATAATACTAATATTTAATTACATCAAATGTAATAATTCAGTACACATTTGAACACAAAAGATAAAATGATTTTCTTTGATATAAATGATTTATTATGTCTTTTCATTAATTATTAGTTCGATAGAGATTGCTCTTTCTGGTTACCTCTATCCTATTTAACTTTATTATAATAAAGTGTTAAACTCGAAAGCAGTGCTATAAAGAAAAATAGTATATAAAATTAATAAAATAATTCTTTGAAAATATCATACTCGAATAAATTTATTTTGCACACAGGTAAACACAGAATTACATCATAGAGCCCTTTAAAGTATTTTTAATGCAGGATAAATAATGAAAAAAAATTTATTCACTAAAATGTTTCGTTTGATTTAAAGTGTCGAAGGAAAAAAATGGTAACGTAGAATTTTTCTAAACATCCTAAACGCACTTATAATATTCATTTAAATGTTTATTTCTGTAATTAATATATAAATGTAAATAAGTGGTGAATGTATGCGTGACTAAGAAAAAATAATTTCATTCAGCAATAGTTGGATTGTATAACAAATAAAAATTATATGCAATTAATGCTTATCGCGCTTAATTAAGTAAGTGTTCATGTACCAAAATTAACATGTGCATTCCAAAAGCAAAATTTCGGAAATACTGAGTAGTTAAGATTTTATTTTCTATTCTGTTATTACTAATTCTGAACTTAGTAGAGGTAAATTATAAATCTCTAATAATATTCCCATAATATTTAGAAAATATTAATTGTAATCTTAATCAAAATATCATTAAATTTAAACAGTAATAACAAAATCAAAGTTATAAAATTGCGTGAAATGTAATAATGAAAATGTTTCAAAAACAAATAGTGATAACAACTGAATCTTTTTTAGACTAACGAACTAGGGAAGGATGAAAGTTAGAAGAAAATTAATAATATCAGTTTTCTGTATTTGAAATCATACTATTTTGAAAGTTAATACAGACGTTTTGAAAATTAATATAGACATTCAGAACTTCTCTGAAAGTTAATATAGATATTCTTGAATAAAAACAAGCATTATAAGAAGTAAAATGGAGGAAAAAACTTCAATGTATCGAATGCAGTTAAAAAAGCATTCTAATTGAAAGGTCAATAATGAGTTGTCTATTCATAAATTGCTCAACGTGTGAAAAAGACTTAATAACGTCTTCTTGACGTTATTAATGTAGATTAATTTATTCAGGTTCTTTCATAAATTTTAGATTCATTGAGATCATCAAATTATAAAAACAATTTGTCTTTGCTATTCTATATTTTGAATCTCCAATAACAAAAAAACTGTTTATTTTCAAATAAAAATTTTAACTTCTCTAATTATTACATCTTTCTTGGTAATGATATAAACAGAATGAGGGAATGTACCATTATTCTTGTACAACATTTTCATTTAGCTCAATCAACAAGTTAATTTCAATGACAAAAGAATTAACACAGTTATAAACCTGTTAAATGGGCTGCTATAAATTAAAGTAGCTATGCTAAGAAGGCGCTACATGGATATAACACACGACATAAAGAAAGTAGTGTCAGCTTTTCAACATATTCATACTACAGATACTTAAAATATGTTAAAGGGAGAAATTGTACAGCAGATTTGAACTCTGTTTCCATGTGAAAACTATTTGTGCTGCCTCATAAAAGACAGAGAAATGCTTACTAGAAACATCTTACTTTTGTAGAGGTGTTAATGAATTTGTAATAATCATTCTAAAACGACGTTCTGCATGTCAATGACCCGTCATCTCTTATAGCCAATAATGTTGCCATACAACATTCATGTCCTTAATACATCATAGTCATACTGCGAATATTAAGCGTCTAGAAATAAGGTCATTTGAAAAGTGTCTATATGAACAGTTCCACGACGTTTGTCAGTATGGGTGATCAAATACCATGATCGTCCATGGTATTTCAATGGCTTCAGCAGTACTTCTTCAGCTGTATTACTGATAGAATAGCCTACATTACTATGAGTAAAATTATCAATAAACTTTGACACATGTATGTTACAATTTTGTAATTTCATCAAGATTCCAGTCTGTTTTCCAGCATTATAATGGTCTTAAAGAAAGCAAATTGACAGAGTGCATCTGACTTGTCATTTACACATCCCATCACCAACAGTGATGTCATTGGTTGCCACTGGAGACACGCCTCGTTCATATTTTGCTCACATTGAAGAGAGGATGTCATGCATCTGTTGCTTTAGGACTCATGTTTCTACTAGTTATCTGAGCACTGAGAATTTCGGCAAAATAAGATTCGATCCCATATTGACAATATTCTATGGATCTTCCTTGAAGCAAAATATTTTCGATTGCTTTATGAACCAGTATGTTCCACAGACTTCTCGTGAATAGAAAATGTCAGTCCATCGTTTCAAGTGATTGGTAGGTCACTGTGCGTCAATCATTACGGAATTGTGGATGAGATGTAGTATTGTGTTGAAGCGTCCTAGACAACTGTACCTGTGCATACCATCGTTTTATCAGTGCAAATATTTATAAATGCTATTACAGTTCATATGCCTGTTTTTTATGCTTGTTCTGTGTACTAATTCCTTAGGATCTAAACTTACAAATTTCTTGAATTTTTATTGCTTCTTATTTCCATTATAATTTATTTATTCAGTAAATGTCATTTTGTTATTTGCATTTCTTTCTGACGTAGCAATTTCAGTTTCATTTTAAACTTTTTTAATCTGTAACTTTAACAAAGATGTTTTACCTCAACCATTTAATAATCAGTATTTTCAAAAAACCATTTTCTACAATTTTTGCTGGAGATCTGAAAGCTCAAAAAAACATATGAGGATTAAAAGCAACAAACTGATTAACACTTCTTGCCATCAAAAATAACTAAAACATTTTCGCATCCAATCAACATGCATATTGCTGATTATTCAGAAATAACTAAAATTAATTTTACTGCCTTAATTATATACTTACTGTTGATGTTATAAGAGGACCATTTGTTTCTATTATATGCTTCTTTTCAAAACAGTAAATGTTAAAGAAGAGTTAATGCCTTAAAATTACTACATTTGAGTCAAATTCCTTTCAAAATATATTAATTAAAAACAAAAATGTTTAGGACATTAATACTATATTTGATGATTATATTTACTTCAAGAAAATTGATTTTGCATTATACTCGCATGTTACATATAAATTCAAATTATTAAAAAACTATTTTAAAAAATTATTTCATTTGTCGTATAAGCCACTCGAATTCTGTATGGAAATATATTTGGGATTATTTAAAATGATAATAAAAAATTCCCTGAAAACTGAATAAAAGGGCTCACAAATTTGCTACCACTTTCATAAATTACTGCAAATAATGTAAATTTTAGAAATGTTCAACAGGTTTAAGATACTTTTTAATTATATTCATTTGAGATAAGGTTTATCTCAAATCATTATACAATGTTTCCATCCGTAAACAATAATGGCGGTACATTCCAAAATGTGATCACAAAATATATGAAACTTATCATACCTAAACAAAATTTATGTTCTTCAAAATGTTGTCCATATTTTTAAATCTTCCTTATGTAGACAGATCTTAACACTTAATTGAATGAAAGACCTATCTGATTTTATGAGCACTAAAAGGGCATCTAAATTGAAAGAATAAAAATCCCAAAATAGATAAAAAATAAAACTTTCTAAAACTCAAGCAATGGTATGCAAAAAATCTATAACATATTGTACTACAGACATTCCTACTAGAAAAAAAACCCCACAAAATATTAATGTGTTCTCTATTAATAAATATTATTTAACAGATATTTTTAAAATTTAATCTAACTTTATATCTTATGGTGGAGAAAAACTGGAAAATTGGGACGACTTAATGGATAGCCGTTTTAAATTTTAGAATAAACATAAAGTTTGTGAATACTTACTACAGGAAAGCTACTTTAAAATGCATTAAATAATTTTAAAATGTTTTAGTCTCTTTTCCGCTTTCTTTCTCTTCCACTCTTTCATTCACTCTATCTCTCTCTCTTTTTCTCTCTGTCTTTTTCTCTTTCTCTCTCTATTTGGAAATAAACTAAATTATATATTCTGAAAGAAGAGTTTTAAGCACTTTTCACAGTTTTTTTCCTCTCTGAATATGACAAATGCTTCTGTTTAAATGGAGTAAATTTCCATCTTAAGAGTCAAAATGATACAGAAAATCAATACAGCACTCAACATCTTCCAGAGTAAAGAATGATAACAAAAATTGGATAAAGTAGGCCAGCGTGAATCAAAGAAGTCTTCTTTTGTAAGCGTATCCCATAACTACTCACTCTTACAATCCGGGAAAAATGTTGGAAGACGCCTTCAATAAATCTCTTAGCTTTTATATGGGAAGAAAATTATTGAAAAGAAAGTAGTCCCTTTTAAAGCAAGCCATTCTTCAGAATTTGTTCTC